>QKWP01001634.1:77821-119801 GCA_003550325.1 Gigaspora rosea
ATACAGTCTAACCCCGCTATAGTCACACTGTCTGGCAGAAACTTGACGTGACTATAGCGAGAGAAACATAATAATAGTCACATCATGTGATTATAGCGAGAGTTAATTTTATATTACTGCAAATGATTGGTATATAAATTTCAAGAAAATGTGACTATTTCGGATGTGACTATTGCGGAGTTAGACTATATAATGATTTAATATAAAAAAATAATATATATCAATTATAGATATATATCGATTTTTATCCAATTTAATCGATATATAACGATATTATGATATATATCGATTATAGATATATATCGATTTTATCCAATTAATCGATATATAACGATATTTTAATCGATATATATATATAATGATATTATATAATCGATATAAAACGATTAAGTGCTATATATCGATCAATATCTATGTATAAAATTTTCTGATGATTATGGCGCACTACCAATTATGGCGCACTGCCAATATCTTATGATCTACTGATCGGAATCAAGTGATTTTAGTGCCAATTGATTCATCTCAGTAAGACGAATCGATTGAAACCAAAATCGTCGAATTCTAATCAGTGTATCACAAGATATTACAATTAAAGTAATATTTAAAATCATTATAGGTATTATAGCAATATAAATATTGCAGTATACAGCAACATTTTGTGAACCATCAATCAGCCATTTGATTCATCTCGTTGAGACGAATCAAATGGTACCAAATTATGTGATTCTGACCGATGCTTCTCGATATATCATAATTTAACCAAAATAAGCTACGCAAGACAAATTTTAAAATTAACATGAAATTATAAATAACTTCTGATGGACCAGTCTGATTTTTATAATTTTATCACTAAAATGATCACCTTGAAGAGGCGATTCCAACAAGCCCAAAATCGCTAAAATCTGACACAGGATCACGGGATTATTAAAATTTTATTATTATTTTGATAAAAATAGATTAGTTTAACTAATCTAATTTTCATCAAAAACAATACAAAAAACTTAGCGATCCTGTGATCCTGTGATTAGATTTTAGCGATTCTGGGCTTGTTGGAATCACCTCTTCAAGGCGGTCATTTTGGTGGTAAAATTATAAAAATTGGACTGGTCCATCAGAAGTTATTCATGATTTCATTTAATTTTAAAATTTGCCTTGTGCAGCTTATTTTGGTTAAATTATGATATATCGAGAAGTATCGGTCAAAATCATATGATTTTGGTACCATTCAATTCGTCTCAATGAGACAAATCGATTGGTAACAAAATTATTCGATTCTGATCAATAGATCTCAATAGATCATGAAAAATCGTATGTGCGCTATAATTGGTATATGTGTTATAATTTACTTTTTTAATTTGCATATTGTAATTAATAATATCTTATGATCTAGTGATTAGAATTAAACGATTTTGGTACCATTCGATTCGTCTTGATGAGACGAATCGAATGGTACCAAAATCATTCATTTCTGATTGATATATCAAGTATTATTAGCTAAAAAACTTAACTGCGCCATAATACGCATGTCTACCTTATAGTAAAAAATATATAGAGAGAAAATATACTATAATCGAAAATAAACAAAAGAAAATAACTAAAAGTCTTTTAAATGAGCTATGGAAGTTAATCAAGCTAATTTGTATTTTAATTGATGATCCGCCAGTCATCAGGTGCATGATAATAGTGTAATATGACACAGATCGTTATGTAAATTACTATATATGTAAATGCTACGTTCGCCCAAGGAAAAATATTTTTTTTATTAAGTTAATTGATCTTGTCGACTAATTGAAAGTTGTAGAGCTCGTCATTGCGGTTCTAATGGTAGTTAAATCATCCAAATTGCCTAGTAGAAGCCAAAATATCTTTAAAAAACATGTCAACGACTATATAAAATCTCTATGTAAACAGTAGATTGTTTACATAGAAATTTTATATAGTTGTTGACATGTTTTTTTAAAGATATCTTGGCTTTCACTAGGCCGATTTGGATGATTTAACTACCATTAAAACCGCAATGACAAGCTCTACGACTTTTAATTAGTCGACAAGATCAATTAACTTAGTAAAAAATTTTTTTTCTTGGGCGAACGTAGCATTTACATATATAGTAATTTACATAATGATTTGTATCACACTACACTATGATCATGCATCTGATTAGTGATGCCACTGAATTGATTTTTGATAAAGGCCTATTTCATCTTCATTAGAAAAAATTAAAATTTTTTATAAGGAAGAGCAAATAAAATTTATATAGATATGTTCCTTATAATTTCGTCTATTCAAAAAAAGTATTAAATAATTTCGTCTTTCAAATAAAATAGGTCAAAAACAATTTCATCTTCAAATTTTAATCTCGGGTTTTAGAACCCGAAATGCTTTTGTCCTCATGTATACACCTGATGACTTAAACAAAAAAATCAGAATAAAAAACTCATTACAAATAAAGAAGAGGTTTTATTAAAAAAGAAAAATATAGTTGTCTTCAATGTCTGAAGAGTGAATAAAAATTTACAATTTTTTGAAAAAAATTAATAAAAAGTATTATAAAAATCTGCAAACAGAAATATCTTTTAAAAATAGCTTATAGCTCTTAGAAAAACCAAAAATATATTATATCTGGTTTCTTAGACATTAGGTATAGATTAATCAAACCAAGCAAATTTAAACATCCAAGAGTTATTCAGTTAGTTAGCTAACAAATATGTCTTTAAAGATGATATTCTAGATAAACAGAAGTTGTTATTATCCTTATTTAATATCTAAAAGTAAGAAATAAAAGTATTTATTAAGCAATTTGTACTTTTGAAATTATTTAGAAAGTGCATCACAAGAGTATTAAACTAGGTAAATGCATAGTATTGTTTGTTCAAAGCTAAATATTTGTATAGTATATAAATATAATAATTAAAAAAGTTTGCTATTTATTACTATATAATATATATAGTTACAATATACTATTAGAAATACTACTATATAGTCACCTCTCTCTAATCTGATCCCTCTCTAATCTGAACCTATTAAATTCTTTTTAATCTGAACAAAATCTTTTAAAACATTTATAAATTTTATTATAAAGTTCAAATTAGCTATATATAACTTTTTGAGAACTAAACTTTTCAAATTTTTACATAATAAAAATTAGTAGTCCCAGCAGTTTAGACTAGATAGAGTTAACTGTATATTTTAAAAATAGGGCGTTATTTTATGGCGATGGGTCGCCATGGCGACCCTATATGAATAGCTAATCAAAATTGAGCATGTGACTATATAATATGTTGCTTATTATTATCCAATAAATATTTCCTACAAACTTTCTAACTTTATAATAAAAAAATACAAAAGAAAATTTTCTAACCCTAAATATGATTGGCTGCTATATATAGGGTCAACATGGCGATGGGTATCCATCTATAATTTACTTTAAAAATATATATAAATATTAAATAATTGTAATATACTAAACAATTAATTAAAATTGTTAATTTTATAAAAAAAAATAGGGATGAAATGAAAAAATCAAAGAAATTTAATCAAAATTTATATTCAAAATTTAAAGTAAAATAATTGACTATTATAATATATAGAAAAGTATTCCTTTATTAATTTAGATTATTTAAACTATATTCTATAAAATTTTATATATGCTCTAATCTATAGAATTAATAATAACTTTTGATTCACTGGTCTATTTTGAATAATTTAATTACCAAAATGCTTATTTCAATGAGACGATTTTAACAAGTTCAAAATTGTTAAAATTTAATCATAAAATTTCATGAACATTTAACTTTTGTATAATATTAATAGTAATTTTAAAATTATTAAGTAATTTATTTAATATTAAATAATTTTTGATCTACTAGCCTGTTTTGAGATACAGATCCTCTGCAAAGTACACTAGTAGGTATTATAGGCATACCAAACTAGAAGCAAAAAGTGCTATTCAAAACCAATACATACCAATTTGGGAGTTTTGAAGAGGTAGAATAGGTAAAGCAGTAAATATAAAATACCAAATAATGGTTAGAACTAGATACTTAGCAAATCCAAGTTAGCTATATAGTGGAAATTTGGAAAAATTCTGGTAGGTTTAGGTTATAGATAAATTGTTTAAGTTTTGATATTTGTAATAGTATATAGATTGAATACAATAAAGTTGTAATAATCATTATATTTAATAAAAAACAAGAAGCATGATCTTATCTTAAAAAAAAATAAATAAATAAATAAAAAAAAACTATTATATTTTTTATTTAGAAAGTATATAGTTTTTTGTTTTTTTTTTTTTTTTACTCTTTGACACGTCTTGTAGATATTTTATTAAAACCAGTATTAAGTACTATTTATAGCCTGTTCATACATGATACTTAAAACTAAAATTCAACATCATGCGGTTACTTCGAGAGCACCTACATACCGTGTTGTCACTTGGACACTTATGAACATTTTGGACATTTTTTCAAATTAAAATTACTTAAAATTTTATTAAGATAATCTATTTTAATTTTTTCACCAATGAGTCCAGCATCTAAAAAATATATAATTATATATTTTTTTAAATTACTTTATTGATTAGTTAAACATGGGATATAGGCTTGGACGATTTTGGACAATCTTGGATGTTGAACAAAAAACATAGTATGGACACGTCCAAGTGACAACACTGCCTATATGCGACTGGTCGCACCACCTTATGGATAAAGCAGATATAAACTTTGCTAGTCCATATCAAAGAGCAATAGAGGATTTCTCTTCAAATCCCTCCCATCTAGCATCAATGGTGGGATAAACTCAACTATTTAAGAAAAACAAATAAAATGAGAAACAAAATGAGATAAAAAAAAGGTGGAAGTAACTACAAAACCTAGACGAAAAACCAAAACTAACAAAAATAATAAAATTGAAAGATGAGAGAAACAAAGAAAAACTCTATGCTAAAGACGTAAACTAACAAAAGAAATATAAAAAGCTACAAAGAGCAAAAAAAATGTACCGGTAGATAAAAATTATATAATACTGCATGAAACCATATCTGTCAAAGTATTATATGTATATCAAAAGAAAAGAAAAAAAAGAAAAAAACTATGCCTAAAAGAAACTTCTAGAAGAAAAGAAATTTTTTCTGGTATTTTCTCTAGATTGTCCTTCATTGTTTATTTCGCAGACGTTGAAACTTGCTCGTGACCGGGCTCTGATCTGGTAGGCGCACTTTCAAATTGAGAAAAATAAACATTATCGATCTTTTGAAGGGGGTAAACTGGATTTTTCACTTTTTGGTGAAAATTTTGAAAAAACCAAGGAGAAATATCAAGAGTACCAAAACTTGTAAAGAGCATAAGTTTTATGTTTTGTAGAATAGTATTAATAACAAAAGTAGGTTTCTGTCTAACTTCTACATTTTTTAACAAAAAACTCTAGGGTTTTAGCCCTACTACATTTTTCATAGCAACAAAGTCTTCCGCCTGGAGAACCAACCCCACAAGAAGAAATCTTTTTCAGCTCTATTTCAGTCATCTCACATGCAATCTGAAGTTCTGTATCCAAGCTGCTTTTAGATAAAGTTTTTGTTATATATAAAAATACTAATTACAAAATTTTTGTAGATCAGCGCTTATGAAAAGTTTTGGTCCAGAGGATCGTTGCAAAGAGTTGTAATTAGAAAGTATATAGTTAAAATTCAGAATATTTAAAATTTTATTAAAAAATTTAAAATTTTAAAATTAATACAGACAAATTTGCATATATTACAAATTAAAAGATATATTTAAATCAAGTAATATAGTTAATACTCTAAAAAACTATATTACAATATATTATAATTTATTATATTATAATATACAATAGTACTATATTTTTGATATCTTTGTTTATTAAAAAATTAGATAATATAGTAAAGTATACTGTTTTAAACCAATTTATAAAATTTGGTTAAAAAAATTTATTTAAGGTTTTATCTTGAATACTATATTGTATTAAATTTATTTAATAATAAATAGCAATTAACTATTTTTTAAAATAAAATATATATAAAAACTTTAAATAATTTTTATATATATATACTGTAAATAAAAGTTAATAAAGTTTACTATTAATAACTATATATATACAGTATATATATATATATACACAGTATATATATTCAAAATACAGTATACATATTCAAATACATACAGTATATAATAAATACGTATAACCGTATATATGTAATAGTTTTACGAACTAACCGAAAAAGTTTTTGTATGCTACATACAGTATACAGTATTATAAAAATATCGGGTTAATTTCAAATTAAAAAACCGAATCACTAGCCACTTTATAAGAACCAAAAATTTACTTTTTATGGCTTAATAAGAAATTTTTCTTTAAAGTTTTTCAAATATTTATCATATCAAATAATTTTTTTATCGTAACAGCGTTAGACTATTTTAAATTGTATAAATCTAATAAAAACCCTTATTGAGTTTAGCAATTGTTATAAATTCGGAATAGAGCTGCAAAAAAGGAGGGAAAATGATAAGATATTTCCCCTTTCTGCAGCATAAAAACAATACTAATATTCGTATATTTTTTATAAACATTATATCATGTATACGTGAAATTGTTAGTGGGAACCTTGTCCATTTTCGGATCAAAAATTTGTAATGAGCCAAGCTTGTGAAGTACAGGACTCGTAGTCACAGGACCTTAGGTTCACGATCCTAAGGTTCTAAATTTAGACAAGCCCGGGTTATTCATTCAATCAACTAACCTCACAAGGAGAAGGAACTACACAATGAACTAAAAGAAACCAAAATAACGGCAAAAAAAATAACTCATCGGCAGAACATGCCCGTGAAGAATACCATCATTGAACGTCGTAAGGTAACACAGAAAGCCTACAACAAAGGTTTTGTCACGATAAAAAAAAATTAATCTTTGAATTAAAAAGGCATTATATAGCGTGCCATTTACGCTTTATTCTCTGAATCAACGAGTATAGAAGCATGATAAAGTTAGCCAGATTCATGATAATGTTATGACAATGCTTAGGAATACATAATTTACGATGAAAAAACTTTAGTAAGAGAAAGCAAACGCGCTGTGCATTCTTCTCGCAGTAAGATCACACAATAGTTGGTGTAACTTCTTTATGCAGTCTTTTTCTTTTTTGCCCTCTCGCAGAATTCATATCAATAAATGTCTAAACTGAAAACCCTTTCAATGAGTTTTTATTTATATCAAACACACCAGAAAAATTGTTGTAGTAGTAAAATATAATGAATTTACATCAGTGTAACATGAACTAATCTTTTTTTAAAAAAATTGTCTTGTAAATACTCTCATGAGAGTGATGTAGTTAATTATAAACGTATTACCAAGATGCAGTCTTTTTCAAGGCGCGAAAGCCACAAGTTAACGATGACCATAATGAGTAACATTAATACGCAATTATACATTACCTCATCTATTTCTGATACAGCCCCGAAATCTGATACTATCAGTGACTGTCTTATAGTTATCCTGGATCACTTGATCAAAGTTCCTAAGTCCTCGTGCAACGAGGCCGTGCGTAATTTGTCATTTCAAAGTATCACCAAATGTGGACTATTGATTCGTCTAGGATATAAAACAATTGCAGAGTTTCACAAAGAACGAGTAAGTTTTTTTCGGGAAATCAGGGAACCCTGACCCAGAACTCAATAAAAGCAAAAAAAAAAAATTAAAATTTCGGTTCTAATCTACAACGAAACTTTATGAGAAAAACCACTGTGCCTTGTTGTTGTGCTGTGGCCTTTTTCATAAATAAAGGTATGTGATTTAAAGGCCCCGGAATGTAAAAAAAAAAAACAAAAAAAAACAAAGGTTGTATGTTGTATGTATATATTTTTTATTTATTCTTGACGTGAATTGATCGAAAAATCGTAAAGATTCAAACAATGCCCGAACTAGTTTTTTTTCATTTTTCTTTCTCTAAAAGGTTCTCTTCTTTCGAGAACCATGAACCTTTCCTTTTGTTCTTACGTTTGCAAGATTGAATTTTACTCTTACATGATGACAAGACGCAGCTGTGTCTTCTCGACAGAGTTTACTGACACTCTTAGAAGGACTACAGTGGAGTTATGTCTTCTCTAAAGGGTTATAAGTTTCTGGTGGAATCGCGATTAGGTAGACCCTTTTCTAGCTAACACTAATTAGCGTTTTATTATCAAGTGTTTTTCAAATTCTCGTGTTTGTCTACCTTGTTCAACTTGCCAAATCCGCTGATAATTGATTCCATTCTTATTTTATTATTTGATCGATCGATTATTTGATAATTTATGTCGAATGACTTTTTTAGTGGTTTTTTAAGTCATTTATCTAATCAAGTTTCTACTTTTTTTTCTTATTATTTAGATATCTCTTCGCGCTCATTACGAGGGATATACGGCGTAGCCTCATTATTATGTGGGTAATTCTTTTTGTTATAATTTTTTATTATGTTTTTTTTTTTTTTGATCCACTAAGTTTCTTTTTTTTTTTTTTTTTTTGTTTTTTTTTTTCTTTTATATAATTAGTAAAATAAATAAATATTATTTCTGTCGACAGCTCCCTTCATTTCAATTATTAGGTACGTCTTCCGTAATTTGCATTCTCCTAATGTTGATTGCATTTACTATATCTTTTTTTATTTGACTTTATGTTTTATTCCCGTAAACATTATAAGGTTATAAAAAATGACACTATTCACATTTCGTACAAAAGTTTTATTTAAATTTTATAGAGTATATCAAAACTATTCCATGAATCAATTTCCTATCATGACCGATTTGCCTTATTCACCGCTCCTTCCAACTGATCCGAACTTTTGGGCTTGGTTAGATGCTCTTCTTCTTGAAATCCTTATGCAACATCAGGCTATTCCATTATCTAGGCAAGCTTTGAATCATTTATCTGCCTTAAACAATTATTATAATGGTTTCACTGATATTCAAGTTAAGATATATGGGGCTCTTGCTCAGGCTCATGAACTATCTGGAAATTGGCTTGAGGCCATTAACTCTCATCGTAATATTTTAGCTTTAAGACCTGATAATATTGACGCTATGATAGGTTTAGCAAAATGTTACAACAAAAATGGTGATAAAAGTCAATTTCTAAGTACTTCTTACGATGTTATTCGTATTAAACCAACAAACTGGGAATTCGCAAATTTTTTGACCGATGCCCTCACTAATGATCCTTCCCTTATTCAAGAGGCTTTGGATGTATTAAATCATGTTTTACAACATTCTCCAAATACTTCCATAAAGATGTTAGATGTGGGTTTTATACAATCTCTTTTTTATCGTCGTGCTCAACTCAAAAAACGGAACAATGATTATTTTGGGGCACTTATAGATTGTTTTTCGGTTTTGGAAATAGCTTTGAACGGAAAATCTATAAAATCTTTTCTAGATGATATAATATTATGTCTTGGATTTAGCAATTATGATCCTAATCAAGTTCCATTCATTATTCTACCTGTTAATGACTCTTTAAGATTACTTGATTTATTATTCCCAACAACAAGTGGATTATTTCCAGGTCATTTAGGTTTAACTCCCCAATCTGATATAAGATTGGCGAAAAAACAAGTCTTTGGTGTTCTTTATGAGATAAGCTCCGCCTTTGAATCTCATCCAAAAGAATGTCAATATTTTTTAAATGATGTTGCTCCTCTTAGCTCTATTTCTTTATTGTTTCTTTATTTGGCTTGCGCGTGTTATCCTTCAGCTCAAATTTTTTTCGAAGTTGCTACTATGTTAAACAAGATTACCGGTGTTGCTGCTTGTCGTCAAGCTGCCATTGGTTACCTTAGTGAAGGCATTCAATTAGACCCTAAAAATGTTGATGCTTATATTAATTTGGCCGATTGTTTATACAATGATGGAAATATTCCAGGAATGACTGAAGTATATGAAAAACTATTATCTTTTCATGTCATCTCTGATGAAAATCATTTGATTAGATTTGCCTTTGGATGTTGTTATATAGGTGATATTGCTAAATTAACTGCTACTTGGTCTAATGCTCTTTTGTATTATAAAAGAGCTCATACTTTAAGGCCAAATGATCCTATTTTCTTGGCTTCTTTAACTCAAGCCAATACCCACGTATGTTACTGGAAAGATCGGGGTGGAATAGGTTATCATTCAGTTGATAGTAATGGTAATTTACATCGCTTCCAAACCGTTCAGAAATCGGGGCAAATGGCTTTAGTTGCTGATATTGTTGAAAAAGCTATTAATGATGGTGCTAAATTTGGAAAAGGCATAATTGAAAAATCTGGTGGTATTCTAGCTCTTTTAACAAATTTATGTTCCAATTTAAGAGATGATGATAAATCGGTTAAATTTTTCAAGGCTAAAGCTGCAAAATGGAGAAATCAAGCTTTTAATCTAAAAAATGAAGGTGGCTGGATTTTACGTGTAATTCATCATATAATGCGTCGGATTCAACATAAATGGTATGTGGATTCATACGGTGGTATAACTCAGAGTACACATGCTCTACCACCGATTAATGTAACCCCGAAACTCCGTTCAAAATACCAACGTCCGGTAGTCCCCCCAGGATTAGAACAACCAGTGGCTACGCCTATACAACCATTTTATACGTTCATATATGATTTAGATCCAAGACAAGTTCGTATAATATGTCACAGGACTGCTTTAAACATTGCTTACGAAGGTTGCACAGCTTCTTGGTTGGATACATGTGTTTTCCCGCCACCACCACCACCATCACCTAGGTTAAGAGTTGGTTACGTTTCATCCGATTTCAAAGATCATCCCTTAGCTCATTTAATGCAATCTGTATTTGGAATGCACGATCGTAACGTAGTAGAAGTTTATTGTTACTCACTATCACCAAATGATGGTTCTATATATCGAGCAAAAATTGAAAAAGGAGCTGACAAGTTTTATGATTGTCACGCTTGGACAACAGAATCTATTGTCAAACAAATAGTTCACGACAATATACATATTCTTGTCAATCTTAATGGTTATACCGCAGGCGATAGAAATCTTATATTTGCCGCTCGCCCGGCTCCGATTCAAGTTACTCATATGGGGTTTGCCAGTTCTTTAGGTGGTTTATGGTATGCTTAAAAGTTAGGTTGTTTAATGAATATAATATTGACTCCATTTTTAATTTGAGCATTAATAAAATGGAGTCAATAGTATACTCCATTAATGACTTTGTTAGAGATAAAATTTATATTTTAAAATTTTTAAGTTTCTAATATAAATGTTTTATTTATTATATTAGGACTGATTATAACATAGTTGATGAACTTGTATGCCCGGAATCTCAGACCAGTGATTATCAGTTTTGGAATAAAAGTCGTGATAATGATGGTGATTTATTGGGTGAAGTTGATCCTGAAGAAGATGATAAAAATTGGACATATCCAGAAAAGATAATTTATATGCCAACCACCTATTTTGTAAATGATCATAAACAAGGATTTTATGAAGATAATCTTTCTAAAGGATTCTATGATGATAATATTCCTGGCTGTATACTTGCAAAAAACCACATATTAAGATGGTTTTTTGAAGAGGATCGTCGTTGGGATATGCGTAAACAACTTTTTCCACACTTAACTGATGATTGGGTTATCTTTGCCAATTTTAATCAATTATATAAGGTATATTATTATTTTTAATATTTATTAATATGATCAAAAACAAAATGTTGAATATTATAATTAATTTAATTTAGATCGACCCAGTAATTTTTAAATTATGGTTACGGATTTTGGAAAGAGTACCAAAATCTATTCTGTGGATATTAAATTTTCCAGAAGAGGGTGCAAAGAACCTTTTAGAAACTGCACGACAATGGGCGGGACCAAATATTGCAAGTCATATATATTTCACAGACGTAGCGGATAAAAAACAACACGTTATAAGAGGAAGAATAGCCGATTTAATTCTTGATACACCACAAGTAAATGCGCACACGACGGCATGTGATATTCTTTGGTCCGGGACGCCGATGATTACACTTTCAGGACCTGAACACAAGATGTGTTCCAGAGTGGCTTCCTCTATATGTAAAGCCACAGGATTTGGTGATAAAATGATAGTACCTGATTATCAGACGTATGAAGACAAGGCAGTAGAATACGCAAATTCAGTGGCATATAAATATTGGTTCGGATGTTTATTACCGGGAGCACAACAACGTCTTCATCGAAATGGTGTTGGTGAATTAATTGAATTGAGAAAAAATATATATTTAAACCGAGAAAACATTCGTCTTTTTGACACACAGCAAGCTGTTAAAGAGCTTGAAAAAGGTTACGTTGATGCGTGGGTTCGTTGGGTGAATGATAACGAACGTAACATACATATAAAGATATGAGGGTATATCGGTCATTTTTATAATGGAATTCTAACAGTTATTTTAATTTACTGAAAAAATTAGGCAAACGCGGAACATCACATGGAAATTGATTTTTGAATAGTTTTCGATATTACTTTTGACATTTCAATAATAACATTTCAATATGAATCTTTTTTTTTTTTCTCTCTTAAATTGTAAATAGTAGATGTTTAAACACCAGACATCATTACGCATATAAAACAGCTAGATATTTAGATGTTAAAAATGATCTAATAATCTTAATAGTTTGAAAGCAATGCAAGAGGTGATTACCAAAAAAAAAAATAGCATTATTTTTTTTTTTTCTTTAGTTTTTTTACATGAAAATATCGTATGCTACGGGATCACTTTGTTTTGTATTTTGGAATAACGTTAGGATGATGTTAATTTTAGTGTAAATAATGTAAACGAATTATTAAAGACATTCGACAAAAGTCAATCATGATATGGTTGATCTATGTAAATATTCGAATTGGTAATTGTATAACGATAAGTGATTTTAATGGGCTAATTTCTTATGCAGTATAGTGCGGCCGAATTTATTAGCATACGTATTCAAGCGCACTTTACAAGTCACATGAGGTCATTAATTTGTGCTATAAATGGGGTCAAATCAGTTCGATTTACCTAAATTATAAACCAATATAACTATGGTACATTACAATTTAGGCAATTCACATCTTTAATAAGCGTTGTTTGGGCAACCCTTTGGGCGTTGATTATCCTAATATCGAGATGGTATCGTGTGATCGTCTGGCAATTACCACATTTATAATATTATATAATAAAAAATATATATATACATATATATATATGCATTGTATACACGCACGTACGTATGATAATACTTAAACAGGTAGTGTCTTTTCCAGGTTTACATTCAATGATATTCATATACAATATGTATATTCGTTCCGATAGTTTTACATCGGATTTTATGTTAATGGTTAAAATGTTAATACATTTAAATCAAATTAAATGACTTTAGGTTTAAAAGAATATTTTACCTTATTCAGCAGTTCATTACATATTTCTGTATTTACAACGTGAAATCATGTATTGTTAAATAGAATTTTTATTTAGGGGACACTAATTGGGTGGTATTAATACACAAGGCAACAAAATTGTTAAACAAAAACAATTATTTAAATATAGATGACTTCAATCAGGATATAGTACATGATAAGTGTTTCAAATACGATGCGTACGTGCGTGAACATATATGCATGAGGTAGAATGCTATCACCGATTTTATCAATCACCATTTCTTTCTCTTGGACTTTTTTCATATTTTATTTAAACTGAAAATAAAAAACTATTCATTTTAATCAACGTACTCTTCGAGTTTGTAAATAGAATTATGGGACAAACACAATCATTAACACAATCATCAAGTGAGTTGGCGGAAGAAAAGTATCAAAGATATCGAAAATTAGCACATGATGAAGCAGAACTTCGTAATGATTATTTTGCACAATCTCAGGAGGCCTTTAGAAATCATGAAAAAAGAAAGGCAAAAGAATTATCAATAAAAGGAAAAGAACATGCGAAACAAATGGAAATATACAATAGCATGGCCGTTGATGTAATATTTGGTGGTATATTAACTATATTTCTGTACATTTATTGATTTATTATTTTTTAAACTTTATTCAATTTATTTTTAAACTTTATTCAATTTATTTTTAAACTTTATTCAATTATTTAAAAACAGAGAATAATAAAGGTCGACCGATGAATGAAATTGACCTTCACGGACTGTACGTCAAAGAAGCAATGGATAAGGCCGAATCACGTATTCAATATTGTAAGGCTAATAAAATTGATCATTTAGTTATTATTGTTGGACGTGGTAAACACTCAAGTGGTTTAGCTAAATTAAAACCAGCAATTATCAATTTAATGAAAAAATATCAACTAAGATGTACCCCAGATAAACCAACTGTTGGTTGTTTATATGTAGAATTTGGATACCCTGGAGAGCCAATCAATATAGGATGGTTTGATACTTTTATCTCTAATATTACAAATAGTTGTATCATTTGTTAAAAGAGATTTAAGTAATGGTCAGGTTATAATGCTGCGTCATATATGTTTGAAAATATATTACCTTCTCTCCCTTTTTTTAAATTCAAAATCGCTTTATTTTATTTTTAACTTCTTCAAAGATAAACTACTATCCATATTTATTAAGCTTTAGATTCATGTACCGTATGTTACCGAATAAAAACAACCAAATGTTGCCAAAAGTTTGAAATGTTTTGGGGGCTAAAGTGATAAAATTGCTTATGTTTGGCCTGGGAAATTCTATTTTCACCCGTCTTAAAGTCACCCAATATCAGATATATAATTTTTATTATACTATATAATATAATTCGTTAAAATTCATCTACCTTAACCACTATCTATAGAATTATTAGTTTGTTATAGTAGTTTGTATTATATATTAATGGAAATTATATCTCGGGTGACTTTAACCCAGGTGAAAATAGAATTTCCCTAATTTATTAATAAAACATAATATCCTCTACCTAATTTTCGATTTCAAAATTTGGTTGCTTTTAATCGTAATATCTGGCAACGGTATTAAAATGCGTTGAGTAAAATATTTTCAAAGACATCCGATTTTTGGTATTGATATTAAGTGCTCTCTAAGAGTAATTTGTTGAGATTTAAAACAAATTATTAATAAAAAAAAAATTCCGCACTTAAGAGAAAATAACTTTGTTAAAAGATTTTATTATTTATTATAATAACAATGTAAATCTTTTTATTTTGAGAATTATAAAATAATATATAGTTAACTTTATAAAAATTAAAGCTATTGTATATTATATAGCATATAATCCAAATGGTTTAGCTTTAAAAAAAACTATGTATAGTATAAGCTAGATGTTAGAAAAAAATAAAATTGAAATTTTGAAATTATTCCTTAAACTGTATTCCAGACAAATTTGCTTGGAAAATTAAAAAGTATTTATAATTTTTTAAATAAAAAAAACTTAATAAAATTATTAAAAAACTTTTAAACAATAAAACTTTAAAGTTTTTATTTAAAAATTTTTATTATAAAATTTTCCTTTAACTTTTCTTAAATTTTATATGTTTCTGTCTATATAAAAATTTTTGCTTCTAATACAAGTCTTAATTTTTACAAGTAAATTACAAAAGTTGTAATAATAAAAATTGTAATCCTTTTATAAATTACAAAATTGTATTAAAAGCAGGAGCCTAAAACTAATATTTAATGAGTTTGCCAAGATTTAGTAAATAATTTTTTTAAAATTGTCTATTTTTAGCTTATAAGCAACTTTATATTTTTTTTATAATATAAAATTAAATTTTACTAAAATATAATTCTTTTTTGAATATTATCAAATAAAATTTTATTTTATTAATATTTTAATTTTAAAAAAGTAGATTATAAGTATATTTATAGTATTTTTCTAAACAAATTTGTCTAGAAAAGGCTACAGATTAAAGAATAAAATAAATTGTTATTTGTATTTTGATTATAATAGAACAGAGTGAAACCTAAGTTGTGAAATAATAAAACCTGCTTTGTAGATTAGGTTAGAATAAATTCATATTTTAATATGTTTTTATTATATAAAAGTAAATTCCACTTTTATGTAATAATTATAGTAGATTCTACTATTTTATAACTGTTATATACTAATAATTAATAGTATCAAGCTTACAAAAATTTTGATAAATGCTAAAAAACAAATTAATAAATTAGATAAATTAGCTAATACAAATTTATAAATAATTTTAAATTTATAAATCTAAAATTAAAAAATTAAGTTCTAATTAATATAGTATTAGGTTTTTATATATAGCATTGACTAGACTACTAGTTAATTAAAAATTTGATAGTCAATGGTTAAAGAGCTTTTGGTCAAACTGGTCTGGTCAAATTGGTCAATAGTTTAATTATTAATTAAATAATTTAATTATATAATATAATATATATATATATATTGCTGACAGAATAGTTAATTAGAATCAATGATACAGAAGTACTTGGCCAGTCAACAAGGTTGAAACTTAAAAAGGCACAACAGGAAATATGTAGCCCCAAAACGATATGAACACTTGACCAGAGCTAGTTACGAATTACGAAGTTCAAATATAATCTTAATGCAAGAATCCTGAAACTGGCAAAGGAGTTGGATATAGAAGTGAGATCGGAATATGATTATAATGAATGGTGGTTCTTCCAAGAACCGGATAGAGAATCTAAAACAATCATAGAAGTATTGATAGAACATGATAGATTAAAAAATTGGGAAAAGCTCAAAGAAAGAGATGTATGGTACATGAACCAGTTGCTAGACCCAATGGGGGATAGACTGGTAACTTGGCAGCAGATTAAGAAATTGTCCAATCAACGATCAAGTAGGAAAAAAGCAATCTGGTTTCAGTCAATAGAAAATATTATCTTGGCAAACATTCATACTCATAAGGTAAAAGAGGTGTTTAAGACACAAGGTCCAAATGGTTTAGCCCTAAAGCCGCAATGCAAGCCAATTTCAAAGAAAAGAAGCAAACAAGAATGGGTAATAGTGGATGAAAATAAAGAAAAGCAGCCAACCATTGGTCGAGTAACGACAAAAAGGACATATTTCACAGATATTATCTGCTATAAGAGTAATAGTAAAAGCAAGAATCAGACGAAAGAGCGAAGTTCCAACAAAGTGCTCCAAGTAAAGTCGAGTAATGGAGTTAAAAGAACAAAAACAGAAAAATTAATAGATATATCACCATGGGTAAAATATACAAAAGGAGAGCTGAACCTAGAATTGGAGCCAGATTACTTTATAGAACGAGGAGAGAGAATTAGCATTTCGTCGGAGCAAGTTAGAAGTCTGCAGAGTAAAAAGGAGGAAATAAGGGTAGTAATCGAAAAACCGAGTTTAGAACTAATAGATAGGATAATAGAAGGGCAAGAAAAAAGACGGGAACTGAAGGAAGCACTGGGTGAAAATTGGGGAGAAGATATTTTGTGGTTTTATACAGATGGGTCATATAAAGTAGTAGATAATAGGAAGGTATTAGGATATGGAGTTGTACAAGTAAATAGAGAGGGAAAGGTTGTAAGAGATACCAAAGGCAGAATTCAGAACTGGATTTCATCCACACGGCCAGAGCTAATGGCAATATTAGAAGCTCTTCTAATGGTACCACCTAAAAGTAGGGACATTATTAGGTCCGATAGTAGTGTAGCGATAATTTTAGTTAAAAAGGTTATTGGTGGGCCCAGAACACGAGAGTGGATAAAAATAAATAACCCTACGATACTAGTGGCAATAAAAGTAGTAGTACAGAGCAAGAAAATAAAGATAGTGCTTGAGAAGGTGAAGGCACATGCAGGGGACGAACAGAATGAAAGAGCAAATCGAATAGCAAAAGAAGGAGGAGAAGTAGGTGCCCCAACAGGAGTCAAACAGGTTATGACTGAAAATATGGTCTTCCAGCCAGTCTGGAATGGGTTAGAAATAGAATGCTCTTCGAGAGAATTTATAAAGCAGATATTAACGATAGCTACTAGAGCAGAGTGGACATTCAATCAAGGAACCTACGACTAGAGCTTACGGATTCTTTATTCAAATAATATTCGAATAATTAGGATTGGCATATAGCTATTCGAATATTCGCCGAATGACTAAATTTACTGAATAATTCGAATAACTATAATTATTCGAATAATATTATTTATTCGAATAATAATATTTATTCGAATAAATAATAATATTCGAATAAATAAATTTATTCGAATAATTATAATTATTCGAATAAATATATATTCAAGTAAATATATTTATTTTGCCTAGTATACGTATTCAATATTTTATAATTTATATATATAATAATAACTAGCACTTATATAATAGCGTTAATTCCAATTCTACAAATTCTACTTCTAACTATTAAGTCAAATCGAATGTTGTGCCTATAGCTTTTTTTTAGTTTAGTCTAAAAGACTTTCTATTATTTATTATTAATTGGTTTCAATTAATTTAATAATGATTTTGATAAGCTTATCGATCTATATATGGTAATAACGTATAGAGAAACAAAATAGGAAAGGAACGAAGGATAAAATTAGTAATAAGGTGGGACGATAGGACGATCGGAAGTATCATGAATTAATAATTTTTAATTTAATAATGAATTGAATTAAAAGTTTGTTAATGTTGATATCATATGAAACTAAATAAATGTATACTACATATTCATCTAAAATATAGAAAAAAATTACATTTTGATGATTATATTGAATATTATTCGAATATCATAAATTATTCGAATAGGAATTATTATTCGAATATAATGAATTATTCGAATAAGAATAAATTATTCAAATAATTATATTATTTGAATAATTCGAATAAGACAATTATTCGAATATTCATGTTATTCATTGAATAATTATTTAAAAAATTTTATTTGAATATTCACCGAATACGAATATTATTCGAATAGCGAATACGAATCCGAAGCTCTACCTACGACAAGATCCACCAGAAGCGAGTGAACCAAAAGAACTGGAAACCCTTTTTTGTTCTGATAAAGAAGCATAGTAAGCTACAGAGCGAGAGTAGAAAAGAAAACAGCACATGGAGTTTTCGTATAAAGTGCATAAATAAGCTCTGATGAAATGACAAATACACAACTCAGAGTTGTATCAAGATGTTCAGTGTAGGAAATGCAAAGAAGAAAAAGAATCTTTCGAGCATTTATCTACATGCCCACATGATAAAGAGGTATGGACAAAAAAGGAAGAAGAAATCCTGGACAGTATTAAGAAAGAGTTAAGGCATAAGGATGGGATAGTCTTAGGCCTAGACCAGCTGAAAGAAGTCTTCATACCCAGGGATATGAATGAGTATAAGAATCGGCATATAGAGTGGTCAAGAGGGTTTTTGGCGAATGATATAGGATCATTTTTAGAAAGAATGAACCTTTCTAAAAATAAGGTCCGGAACGTAGCTGTGGCTTTCCTCGATAAATGGTTGACTTTCTTTCAGAAAGAAATATGGAAAGAACGCTGCTTAATAGTTAACGAATGGGAAAAAGACTGTGGAATTACTCGAGGGCAGAAAAGAAAAGGGACCAAGAAGAGGGAAAAAAAGAAAAGGAAACCAGAAGAGAAAAAGAAAAGAAGCGATAACCCGGAAAAGAGGACAGAAGAAGAAGAATCAGTAGTAAAAAATAGAAGGCCGAGACGTAGCTGGACAGAAATTCTAAGTGCCGCGAAAAAAGAAGTATACGCATGGATTGGACAAGGTGTCCATGCGAGTTGGAATATAAAATAAATAGTAGTTTTGACAGCCGGCAAACCCTAACTGTAGATCTAGATAGTTTTTCTTTATTGAAAGAAAGAAACTTAGGGAGGAAAAGTTGGTTATAGCAGGTCACACTTAGGTATCTCTAAGACAACCGAGTGGGTCACACTTTAGTATTAGTGCCAAAAATGGCAAACTTTGTAAAATAAATAGTATATTTTAAAGTTTACAAAAGTAAAATGAAATTGTGGCAAGACTGCCGAATTAAAATATATATATATATATAGGAGTTGTCTTGGTGCCACCCCAGGTGGCAAATTATTTTTGCCACCTCCAGTGATCGACCAATCAAATTCGATTACATGAACTTATTTTTTTTAATAAAAAAAAAAATAAATAATAAAAAAAACATAATAAAAGCGTAACGAATGACGAAATCGTATCACCAAATTTATTTATTAAAAAAAGTGACGAAGCTGTATCACTGTACTTAGCGAATTTATTTATAAAAAAAAAAAAGAAAAAAAATATAACGAAATCGTATTACCACAAAGTACTTATAATAAAAGATACTCCCAACAAAAACGAACAACAAACAGCACAATTTACAACGAAATGTCAAACAGCACGAAGACTCCACAATGATGCCACACCAAAAACGGCACTCTAATAACTTCAGTAACAACAGTTCCAACGGCGAAATCATACCTAGAAGAAAAAGAAGCAAATATATAAGAAAAAAAAATCTGCCCCAAGACGAAAAAACGGCGACTCCAATAACTCCAGTAACGACGGCTCCAACGGCGAAATCAAACCCGGAAAAAAGAGAAGCAATAAATATATAAAAAAAAAAACTCCCATCACCAAGACGAAAAACTTACCCGAAATCTCCAGTAATGACGGCTTCAACGGCGAAATCACACTCGGAAAAAAGAGAAGCAGCTGTAAATATATAAGAAAAAAAAAAAACTGAGACTAAGACGAAAAACTTACCCGAAATCTCTAGTAACAATGGCTCCAACGGCAAAATCACACCCGGAAGAAAGAGAAGCAGCTTTAAATATATAAGAAGAAAAAAACCCCGACACCAAGACGAAAAACTTACCTGAAACCTCCAGTAACGACGGCTCCAATATCGAAATCACACCTGGAAGAAAGAGAAGCGGTATTAAATATATAAGAAAAAAACCGCCCCAAGACAAAGAAAATGGCAACTCCAATAACTCCAGTAACGACGGCTCCAATGGCGAAATCAAACCCAGAAGAAAGAGAAGTAGCAGTAAATATATAAGAAAAAAAAAACCCCCCGTCATCAAGACGAAAAACTTACCCGAAACCTCCAGTAATGACGGCTCCAACGGCGAAATCACACCCGGAAGAAAGAGAAGCAGCTGTAAATATATAAGAAAAAAAAACCCCCAATACTAAGACGAAAAACTTATCTGAAACCTCCAGTAACGACGGCTCCAACGGCGAAATCACACCCGGAAGAAAGAAAAGCAGCAATAAATATAAAAAAAAAAAAAAACAAAGCAGTTCTAATTTAAAAAAAAAAAATAATAATAACTTATCTGATTGGCCGATCTGTGGTAAGGGTGGTAAAAAATATATTTACCACCCAGAGTGGCACCAGGACTGTTCTATATATATATATATATATTATATTAATATTTAACTTTTTAATAAATTATTTATATAGAGTATGGCAATATAGTATAATTGGAATATTGTTACCCTCCAAGCCTATATAATAAGACAGTTTTAAGTTTGAATCCTATAGAGGACAATATATCTTTAAAATTAATATTATTTGCATTACAGTATGACTATATAATTTTTGTATTACAAAGTTAAATCATATTTGTAGCTTGGGTTATCAGTCAGGGAATATGTCACATGTTCATATATATGAGTGTCTGATCATAGTAAAAATGTAGATCACATTTTGGAAATTTACTATGAAATTTTCAAAAAAATTTTATTTGCTCTTAATCGAACCACATGACCATCAATCAATATCAAAAAAATCTCTAAATAATGGTATTCTACGGGGTTCAATCTATTAACAACAAAAATTTTGGAAAGTATTAGATATGCAAACGGAAAAGGATGTCGAGCTCAAAGTTTACCATTTCCTCCAAGCCTAATTATAGTAAAAACCACGAATCTTCATACTACTTACTTGAACAAGTCGTAAAGTAGTAATTTTTTTCGCGACTTAGCTTCGGAAAGACTTCTAAAATCAAGTTGACAAGATGTTAGCAATGTCATTACTACGATCTTAGGGATTAAGCTTTTCAAGATCGTATTTGATCTTGCTCTAAATCATGCTTTGGAACTTTAAAATATTTTGTGTTCATTTTACTCAAATACGTCTATTAACTTGTTGAAATTACAGTCCAAATTGGTTTTAGTGCCATCATAACTACAGTATGATCTTGAATTTACAGGAACGTTATACAGATACTCAATACATTAGAAAGAGATAGAGGTGTTAGTATCAAAAGCATGCCAATGACCCTTATCTTACAAGACACAAAATCTAAGTCTTACTTTTTCAATATTATGGATACAACGGGTAATTATATTGATCATTGATAATAATAGCATTGATTGAAACTTTATTTTAATTATTTATCAGTTATATAAATAGGACATGTTGATTTTGTAGATGAGGTCACTGCTGTACTTCGACTTTATGATGTTGCAGTTATCGTAGTAGACGTGATTAAAGGGTAAATATGTGTACTCTTCAAGTTTCTGTTGTATAATTTCATAGTCTAAAATTGTTTATCATAGGTTATGGCCAATACTGAACGCGTTATACGGCACATTATACAAGAAAATTTTAGCGTTCACATTGGTAGTTTGGAATTGAAATTACCACCAAACGATGCTTATTATAAGTTAAAATATACCATTGAAGAAGTTAATTTTATCATCAGGTTTGTTTTGCTTCTTTTTTTTCTGATTAAAAAAAAAAAGAAAGTGCATAAAAAAAAAATTCGAATGTTCCTTTATGAATTATCTTTAGTCAATACGCACAAGGTCGTAATCTTTGCATATCTCCTGAACGTGGAAGTGTTTGTTTCACGTCCAGTCAGATGGGTTGGTGTTTTTATTAAGTTATATGCAAAAATATGTGCTGATACGTACGGTTGGTATATTTATTTATCTTTGATGGAATTTTATTAAATTTGATAAAAAAATCTAATATTTTGACATTATTGAATTTTTTTTTAACAGGCAAAACATTTGTGGGGTGATATTTATTATAATCTCTTTTTCAATAAAAAAGGCTTGAAAACTAAAAGCCAACGTTCGTTTGTACATTTCATTCTGGAGCCTTTGCACAAAATTTATTTTTAGGTAATGACAAACCAGGTTTGGGCTTTATGAAATTTTTATAACTACAAGTTATTCGTTATGGCGCCTGCGTATTGTTTCATAAAATGTGCACTACTTAAGCTATAGAAAAAATCAGTAAAACCGACGAAGATTATTAATACTTAAGACATACTAATATTACCTCTTTCATATTCTATATCTCCAAGTTCACTAACATAGCTATCAATGCCAGCAGTCGCTATTAAAGTAGTTGTACTTAATATGTTACTGTCCATAGTCCACCAGTTATAAACCTCTTTCTCCAAAAGAAAAAGAATGGAGAAAAGCAAAAAGAATTAAAAGAAAAACTCACCACCAAGAAAAACAAAAAGAGGCGGAGGCTACCGATATCATTTTTTTTTGAGGATTATTTGGATTTCTTGGAAAAACATTGCTGCAAAAATTCCTTAATTTCTTTTTGTTCGTCAGTTAAATTATTGTCTGGCATGGCTTGGCTGGTTCTACTGTATTCCACTACTAAATTGCCGCTTGCGTTTAGGTGGATTCCAACAATATCTTCTCTTTTCATTCAAGCCAGCAATTCTGCAAGAGGATTAGATTTTTTAACCTCTGTGGTTGTTTGACCAGTAATTCAGTTGACCTTTTTGACAACTGTCGAGGATAACTAACAGCTGAGAACTATGGTGAAAGACGATAAACTAAGTTACTATGATTCCACATGCTATACAATGTATTTATTGTGACAGATTAAATAAAAACCAAATAAATTTTAATAAATATTCAGAATTAAACAATCAAGAATAAAATGACCTGTAATTATTCGGGCATTCAGTTCTTTTGGACCCATAACAGTTGCCATTTCTTATGTTGTCAGCTGTGATAGGCTAACTGATTTAGCTGAATCGCATAATATTAAATAAATTTGGAATTGTACTGAGATTAAACTTGGAAAAAAAAAAAAAAGTGTTTTTAACCACTTTTGTGACGTTCTTTGTTCATGTATGGTGCCATCTATCATTTAAAAAAATTATTGAAAATGCGATCAAGTATAAAAAAAAAAACCTTTCGAGATGTGTTTCATCTTTAATAATTCACTTTTCGATGCATATACAAGTAAAAAACGATAAGAAGAGTATCCAAAAGTATATGTATGTACAAATTTTATTTAATTCGAAATTTGTTATACATGCGGAAATAATTACTGTAAATTCGTACAAAATTGTAAATTCAATGGATCATAATGAAATCAAAATTTTTTATTTATTTTAATAAAATGCATGTAGCGAATATGCCTTATCAGAGTACGTAAATAAGTGTTAGCATTCTTTGGATTATTTCTCAATATGATTCACCTGTAAGAAATTATTTAATTACAAATAGTGAATTTTTAAATACGGACATAAATTCTAGTAAATTTGCCTGAAACATATGAAATGCATTTTCTGAAACGCTCTTGTTAGGCATGTCTTTCAAATGTTACTTCAAGAACACCCTTTTGAAAGTCTTTCTTCTTGTTCTCTGAAAACTCATTTGAAACATTTTTTCAAATTTATGTTAAAAATGTTTTTTAAAACATGTTAACAGTTGCACCTACCCTGTTTAGTACATTGAAAGTGCGTCGGGGTACATCAAGGATAACCCGGGTTTGCATAAGAAGAGCAACTTCCTGCATTGCAAATACAAAGTAAAGTTTCCAACTATATAATATAATTGGAACTTAACTTTATATTTGAAACACTGGAAAATGCTCTCCTTATGTAAACATGGGTTATCCTTATGTACTCTGATGCACTTTTGATGCACTAAACAAGGTAGGGCAGCTGTTAAAAATTGAAAAAGATCTCTGCTTTTCCAANAGCAATTCTGCAAGAGGATTAGATTTTTTAACCTCTGTGGTTGTTTGACCAGTAATTCAGTTGACCTTTTTGACAACTGTCGAGGATAACTAACAGCTGAGAACTATGGTGAAAGACGATAAACTAAGTTACTATGATTCCACATGCTATACAATGTATTTATTGTGACAGATTAAATAAAAACCAAATAAATTTTAATAAATATTCAGAATTAAACAATCAAGAATAAAATGACCTGTAATTATTCGGGCATTCAGTTCTTTTGGACCCATAACAGTTGCCATTTCTTATGTTGTCAGCTGTGATAGGCTAACTGATTTAGCTGAATCGCATAATATTAAATAAATTTGGAATTGTACTGAGATTAAACTTGGAAAAAAAAAAAAAAGTGTTTTTAACCACTTTTGTGACGTTCTTTGTTCATGTATGGTGCCATCTATCATTTAAAAAAATTATTGAAAATGCGATCAAGTATAAAAAAAAAAACCTTTCGAGATGTGTTTCATCTTTAATAATTCACTTTTCGATGCATATACAAGTAAAAAACGATAAGAAGAGTATCCAAAAGTATATGTATGTACAAATTTTATTTAATTCGAAATTTGTTATACATGCGGAAATAATTACTGTAAATTCGTACAAAATTGTAAATTCAATGGATCATAATGAAATCAAAATTTTTTATTTATTTTAATAAAATGCATGTAGCGAATATGCCTTATCAGAGTACGTAAATAAGTGTTAGCATTCTTTGGATTATTTCTCAATATGATTCACCTGTAAGAAATTATTTAATTACAAATAGTGAATTTTTAAATACGGACATAAATTCTAGTAAATTTGCCTGAAACATATGAAATGCATTTTCTGAAACGCTCTTGTTAGGCATGTCTTTCAAATGTTACTTCAAGAACACCCTTTTGAAAGTCTTTCTTCTTGTTCTCTGAAAACTCATTTGAAACATTTTTTCAAATTTATGTTAAAAATGTTTTTTAAAACATGTTAACAGTTGCACCTACCCTGTTTAGTACATTGAAAGTGCGTCGGGGTACATCAAGGATAACCCGGGTTTGCATAAGAAGAGCAACTTCCTGCATTGCAAATACAAAGTAAAGTTTCCAACTATATAATATAATTGGAACTTAACTTTATATTTGAAACACTGGAAAATGCTCTCCTTATGTAAACATGGGTTATCCTTATGTACTCTGATGCACTTTTGATGCACTAAACAAGGTAGGGCAGCTGTTAAAAATTGAAAAAGATCTCTGCTTTTCCAAAGTATTTATTGTAGTAGTTAGTTGAATTTATTATAAATAGGACACCATTGGACTTCTATCCAAAATTATACTATTTCAAATTATTAGTTACAAATACTTACTATCAAAGCTCTTATAATAAATTTATTTCTATAATCATTTCCTATTAACTATGGATAGTTATTATTTAAGACTTGAAGATTTGAATGTTACTTTGATTGCTGATCAAGATATGGATGATTATTCTAGATCTGAATATCTTGAAAAAACTATAATTTTAGATCAAAGTATGGATAATTATTGTTCTAGACTTGAGGACCCAGAAGAAAATTGGATTACAGATCAAAATAATCAAGAATTTACTCATGATTATTTGGCTGCAACAAAAGTAAGAAGTTTGTTAGAAAATCAGATAATAGAAAATAAAGAAGGTGATGTTGAAAATATGTTACTTGAGGATGAAGATGATGAGAGTTATGAAATTCCAGAAGTTAAAACATTGAAACGGTCATCCTGTGTTATTTTTGATAATTTAAATGGAGAGATTAAACGTTGCAATTCAACAACTAAATTAGTATCATTATCTCAGTTAATTGGAACTTGGAAAGTAGAAATAACTTCAGAAGAAAATTCAAACATAACTGAGTTAGAAGTTTGTTTAAGTCATTTCAATTTTGATAATAGCAAACTTCACTCATCTGGTACTAAACAAAGAAGAAAAACTAGTAAAAATATAATTCATAGAAAAAAATGTTTACTTTGCAACAAATATAAAAGGTTCTTTAGTAGAGGTAATGATTGTGTAGAACATTGCTGGAATATATGTGGAAAAGATATTCAAGTACCATGCCTTGGTTTTAAATCATGTCCAGCTTTTCAAATAATTCCAAATATTACTTCAAGGGTTACTAATAATAAACGTATTAGATATATTTGTACAAATTGTTTTGAAAACAATAGTGGGCATCTTCATATATGTCAAAAATCAGGAAATCCATCTATAATATATATTGATAATAAATTACATAATAACAATACTGATCATGTCTTAAGACTTTTTTCAAATTGGCTATCAAATCTTTCATATTCTCAAAATAAGAACAGTAAAGAAAAAGTATTATGGCATATGATAAAATTATTAGAGCCTTCAAATTCAAGTTCTGTATCTTCTACTAATACAGAGCATAATTTACCTAGTCCATTACTTGTAAAAATAGCTATAAAAATTAATAAACTTGAAAATTATTCATTTACAGATAAAACACATGCAAAAGCAGAAGAATGCAGACAATTTGGAGAAATGCTAGGAGAGACGATATGTAATTCACATGATGAAATTGAAAAAAACCAGAATAAACTAGAAAATCCATTATCATTAGATGAATATTATGCTAGTTTTCCTTTAGCTCTTACTAGTTTTTTTGATGGATTAATTGAATCTATTGAGCAACGAAAATATGCAGTAAAAGAAAAGAAAAAAAAGCAGCGTGAAAAAGCACCATCAGAATTTGATACAAGTTCTATAAAAAGATTACATCATTTCTTGTATCTATTATTCTGACAATAGCATTCCGTTCATGGAAAATATGGCTTACCTATACTATAGCTTCTTTGTGCAAAAAGCCCAAGTTAATATCTTCTTTACAAGCAATTCTACGTGCAGTGCATATTACATCTCATACATGGAAACATGAAACAAAATTGGAAAAAGAGCGTATTAAAAAAACAAACCCATTAACAAGATTAATAAAAGGTCCCAATATATGGAATGTTGCAGTTATTGATAATATCGATTTTAAAAATATTGTTTTTAAATATGGAAATATATATGATGTTATACGACAATCTGCACATGCTACTTTAAGAATGGTATTTCAGTTTGAGCTTCCATTTAATATTTCATCCCTTGCTCAAGAAAATTTAGATCCTCAAAAAAATCTATTTGGTCAATCAGAATTTATATCCAAATGGGATGAAAATTTTGATCAAATTATAGAACAGTTAGTAAATAAACATGGAAAAAACTTTAGTATTAAAGAAATTAATGAAGAAATATCTTCTAAAATAAAATCAGGATGTCAAATAAATATACCTAATATTGTTATATTAGAACCTGGACCAGCACCTGATAGCAATACTGCTATATTCAAGTTAATTAATATGTATCTAAATGAAATTGAACAAGATGTAATTGATTTAGCATGTGATGCAGCTCTTTTTGCAAGAACTAAATCATATACAAATAAAGATTTAACTTGCAGATTTATTCTTGGACAATTGCATACATCAAAAGCTATGTGTAGTGCTTTAATTACAGCATTTAGTGGATATGGTCTTTATAGTATGGCAGCAAAACTTGGTGTACGATTTCTTGACAAGCTAGAACAAAATGTAGACTATCATGCAACTTGTAAAGTGCTAGAATTAATATATGCTACTGTAGGAATAGCGATTCATCTTCATTTAAATAGTAAAAATATACTATTAGATACAGAAACTATATTTAAAGGTAATAATAATATTCTAAAAGTATGGTTTTTATATTACCGTTTAGCTGGATATTGGAAAGGTCATCGTATAGGAATTCGTTTAGGTAATGCAAATATGCAATTAAAAAATTTAGCTGCATTTGCACCACTATTTCCTGCAACTGGCAAAAATATTTATACATCATCAGTTGTAACCTTTTTGGAGTCAGTATCACGATACCCACAGCAATATGAGCTATTTAAGCATGTTGCTTCAGTAAATATTACTAGAGAAAATCATTATCTAGCTTTTGATGAAGCTCTGGAACAATATGGTATAACAAAATTTAACATCTGGTTTATCAGTTCCAGTAATTTTAAAGCAAAGAATAATAGCAATTCAAGATGAACGTGAAAGACTGTTGCTTTATACAATGAATTCGTAGAAGACAATGTTGTTAATACAGGAGATCGAAATACTAAACAATATACTGAAGCTTTCTGGAAACTTGTTGATGAACTTACTAGTGCATTTAATTATCCTAATCCTACACAACATGATCTTTTTCACCATGCACAAGAAATAAAACCAGATGGTTATACACGAATGTTTAATTTTTATCAAAAGGGTCTTATTCGGTTATATAATATTCTTCATGAAGATATCTATAAAACTAAAGAGGTAGTTACAAAGGGAAGACAGATTAAAGAATTAGTTAGCATTTCAGCTAAAGAATATTTACTATCTTTAAAAAATAATTAAAAAATATTTAATTAATAAATTTTTAAAATAAAATATATAAAAATAGTTAAAATAAATTATCTACCATATTTTCATAAAATAATACCTATTTGTATAATATTTGAAATATATATGAGTATTATTTTGAGGCAAAAATAAAAATTTTCTTAAAACTGCCTAATATATCAAATTATTTGCTAAAACCTTAACTGTTAATATGAATACACATCATTTAGGTGCACATGGGTATGGTATAACTTCAAAACTAAGTATTTATTTTTAAAGAACAAGATTTTCTAAATAACTCTTATGCCTGTTATTTTGCCAAATATAGTAGCCTATATAACTAATTTTTAATAAATTTATGCTTTTTTAAACTTTAACAATTCTTGTTTTGTTTAAACATTTTGCATTTTGGTTTCTTGATCTTGGGTTGATTAAACTTCTAATGCCTATAAAAAGCATTATAAAATCTCCAATTCACTTTAATACAAAAATTTATTAATAGAAGCAATTTATGCCTTTTTTTTAATCAATATAGCTAAATTAAAAAAAAATTTGTTGCACTCATAAAGTATTCAAATGAATTTTTAATTTTCATGTAATTTATATTATTGAATAAAATATATTTTTTATTTCTATGTTCTTTAACTATAAACTCTTGCAAGTAAATTTTTCAGCACAAATTTATTTAACAGTTATAGCGTAATTATCAACTGGGCATTTTTTACTAATAAATGGATATGATTTATTGGTAAAATTTTTTATGATCTTGGGGCAAAATTGATCCAGTCGACCATAGTTCCAATGCATTCCGACGTATCTTGACTCAGAATTTTGGAACCCCTGTATGAATTCTAGGTAAAGCTTTGACCCGGGTCAGTAAATAGTGACCCGGGCGGGTTAGATACTTATCCAGGTCATGACCCGGGTTAACGGGTCATGCAGACAATTATAAAGTTTTTGCTTTTTCAATTACCAAATTAGGAGGGCGATTGAATTTTACGAATCCTATGACATACAAAATCACAATTGTAACAAGGAATCACCCGAAGATTAAATAAGCCATTAGAATCAAGTATGTAGTTATTTAAAGAAAAGATTAAATAAATACTTATCATTAAATGTTACAGATCATAATGAAATCAGATTAAAGTGAAATATTTAATGCTCTAAAGCCCACATATACTTGTTTAATATAAACTCTACTCTAAAACTAATCTCTAACCTTATCCACTAACCTTAAAAAATGTGCACAAACCATTTTTATTTTTCGGCGGCTTGCCATTTTTTTTATACATATTTCATTTTAATCTGATTTCACTTTAATCCACTACACATAATAATATGTAGTATAAAAGATTGACAAGTTATCAAAAATAAATTTTTTAGGGCGTATTTTTTAAGGTTAGGGGTTATAGTTTTAGAGTAGAATTTCAGAATTTATATTCTACATTTCATTTTAATCTGACTTAATTATGATCCGTGACCTTAAATAGGTAAAGTGTCCGGAATAAATGTACTACGTACTTATGTACTGTACGTACTTATATAAAAAAATATTATATGCATGTATTTTTAATAAAACAAACACATGCATTATTGCCCGTTTAATACAGACAAACTAATTTTAAGACCCGTACTGGTCAACTTACCCAATTAAAAGCTCTGATTTTAACAGGCCAATTGCCAATTAAGAAGTTAACCAGCACAGATTAGATGACCTGCGTAAGAGCTTTACTATTTAAATAGTAAATTGTTTCTACCGCTACCTATTGTCACCGAATTTACAACTCAAAGCCTGCTATTCCTGATTTGGTAATATTTATTGTAAATTTTATTAAAATTATATTAAAATCAGATGGAATTGGCCTCTATAACAGTAATATTAGCCTTATACATCGCGTGTTAACACACACATGTGTAAGGGGTAGCAATTATTTTCGTAAGCCTTCTCGTTACCACCTTAATGTGGTAGGCTTATGCAATCTACCTCTTGTATGTGTTAATATATATACCTAATCTCACACTTATACGTGTTAATACCTACATGTGTTAACACCTATATGTGTTAACACCTAAGTGTGTTGACGTTCCAATGTATTATAATACTCCAAATGTATATAAGGCGTGGGTTTTTTCCTCTGAATAAAGCAAGAGATCCTTTCGATTTTATTCTATAAATAATAAAGGAATTAAACCATTGTGGTGCTAGAGAGACCTTATTCGTACACAAAATTTAATCGAAGTACTTATCTCTTTTTACCATTACGCTGTCAAATCGTGATCATGTGATTCGTTATCGTCATACCCAAACTAACGAACTCCGAATTTCATCCTTACCTTGAAAAAATAAATTTATTCTATTCGTCAGTAACTATTAGAGTTAAATCGGTTAAACGCATAAACTCTCCCATCTTAGTAGTTACACTATAAAAAGTTTTATTAAATTGTGCAATATAGCGTTTTTGACTGTTTTAAATTCTGACCCGTTTGACCCGGGGCAGAGCAATTTTCGACCCGTAACCCGCTGTATAAAGTTATATTAAAATTTTGAGTCTGGATCTGAGTTATATATGTATTCTTCGGGGTCCTACCTAGATTGTACGTTCCATCAGCATTCTCCATCTTTGCAGATTTTGAAAATGAAAGAATGCCTTGTGTTCATCGTTTTCAATTCCAATTCCTTCGTTATAGCAAGATCCAGCATTAATGTTCCACTAGCGTCACCTACCTTTGCTGATTTGTGATAAAATATGAATGCTTTATGATTATACTTTTCAATTCCAACTCTATTATAATATTGACAAATTGCCTGGATTATACATTTCCCATCACTGAGTAATTTTGAAAATGGAAGGATGCCTTATTTTTTCATTACAACAATATCCAACACTAAATATTCCACTAGCATCGTTCATCTCTACTGATTGATAATAGATGAATGCTTTACAATTCCATTAAACAATAAAAATTTCTTACCTAGATTATGCATTCCGTCAGCATTTCCCACCTCTGAGGATTTTTGAAAATGAATGAATGCCTTATGATCATCCTTTTCAACTTAATTCCTTCGTCATAACAATATTGAAGATTTAAAGAAATCACTGTATTGTTTGCAATGTGCGTCTGCTAATGTTTTTCTATCCAAGATAAACTCGAAAATCAACTTGGTGGCTATGAAATACACTGATGAGAAGTTCACCCAGAAAGAATTTCAGAAAGGACAAAAACTTCAAGTTCATCTCTCTCATTCTATTTCTGCCACGAACACGCTTCAATCTCTATGAATTTAATTATTACATTTTCATAGTAGTAGTATAACATGAAACTAAGGTATTTATTCTGTTTAACTACAATGACTTGACAGGCTCTCTACACTGTCGCAACAAAACGTTTGTAACTACGGGATTTTTTTTTCGGTTGCTAAATTTTTGTTACAAATTCTGCGTTCGAAATTAAGGTCCAGGGAAAAATGCAACCTAAAAAAAAAACTAAAAATAAAAAGAACTTGAAAACAGCCCAAAAAGGCGAAATAAAACACTTATCTAAACTTAAGATCTAAGCTCAAGAGATTCCAAATCTGAAGTGGAATGCTCAAAAAATTCAAGAAAATGTGGAGACGCCCAAAAAAAGATCTGAATTAAAAAAGTTATCAAATAAACGCTCTGATATATATATTTATATATAGTAAAAATTTTCAATTCACTATCATTTAAAAATTTATTAATGAAACCTGCTTTGTGCTTATAAGTAACCATATAGCCTGTGATTTGTACTAGTTTGTGATTAAAAAAGATCCAGTATAAATTAGCTTCATGAAAAGGATTTTGGTGACGAAGCTAAAATCTATGCTATTTTTGTCTTCTAATATTTAGAGAAAAAATTAACTAGTATTAAATAAAAAAGCCATAAGTAAGGGTAATAAAACTCACAGATTAAGTTCTACTAATGCTTGAAGGTCGAATATTTAGAGAGTTTTGTAAGTTGCCTTTTTACGATCTAAAGGTAAGTATAAAATTCTTGTGTAATATTATTATGTAAAATCGATCTGCGTGATATGCACCCTGACTGTTATAGGCATTTATGTACTATATGAAAAATGCAAACCAATGATTGAATAGTGCAAACCTACAATAAGTTTCTGTATTGCACAAATCTTAGAAACAAAACAAGAGTAGAAAGGCTTGGCAAGACTTAAATAGAAAAGTAGCTAACTTTTAATAGTACTAGAAAAAAAAACTTAGACAAGAACTAATCAAAAACTAATTAGATGACTTATAACAAAAGAGTTTAGAATGATTCTACTAACTAGACTACCAGAGTTGTATCAGAAAAAAAGAGTGTTTTGGAAGTATATACTAAAAAGAGAAAAACTATTAATATATAGCTTATGCAGATCAACTCTTCTGAGTCAATAAATTAAGGAAGCTACTATTTCCACTATGGTATTTTACTATTTTCACTATAGTTACACAAGATTTTCTATTTTTAGAATTCAAAATAATATATGCACTTATGTTACACAAAGGCCCAGTGCATTGTTTTTGCAAAAATAATTTTTGGTTACACGCCACTTATGTTGTATAATATCTAGGGGTTAGTAAAACTACGGGGGGACAACTTATATGATATATATAACTAATAAAATGTCATGCATGATTTTGTATAACAATCAAATAGATTATAATAAAAAACTCCGCAATACTATACTAACGAGTCTTTTAGCAATAATAACCAAGCACCGATTCAACATATGTAATTGCTATGCTCTATTGCTGCTAGTTGGTAGGTTTATATAAAGATTGCATGCATATTGGTATTCGCAGGGACAAAATTCATTTTTTTAAACATACTTGAAATTGTTAAATGCAATGATATTTATTGAAACCGATATATAACGATTAATAGATATTAATAGCTATATATTTCGAAACAGATTTTCACCTGTTTAGTATCGCCGTAATTTTTTGCCGGGGTAGCAAGATTTTAAATGTTTGCATCATTATTAAATCGTTAAGAATCTTAACGATCTATTTTAGATCAATAAGTTTCTTAATGATCTAAAATAGATCGTTAAGGTTCTTAATGATCTATTTTAGATCATTAAAAAACTTATTAATCTAAAATAGATCGTTAAGATTCTTAACGATCTATTTTAGATCATTAAGTTTCTTAATGATCTAAATAGATTCTTAACGATGGCAATCATCACCACCGGTTACATGATCAAAATAAAAAGATCAGTAATTTTTTTTATTCGTTTTTTGTTTTTATTTTATAGCGCTATACTAACATTTATTTTGTTCTTTTTTATCTTTTTCCGTCGTTTATCTTTTGGTGTTTCTTCCTTCGTCGTCCATTTCTGTAGTTCTTCCTCATTGCTTCTTTCTTGGGTGCTAGTCAGTACTTTCTGGGTCGTGCTTCTTCTTTCGTTGTAGATGACGTCCGTTTCTTAATGATCTAAAATAGATCGTTAAGGTTTTTAATAATCTATTTTAGATCATTAAAAAACTTATTGATCTAAAATAGATCGTTAAGATTCTTAACGATCTATTTTAGATCATTAAGTTTCTTAATGATCTAAATAGATTCTAAATGATGGCAATCATCACCACTAGTTACATGATCAAAATAAAAAGATCAGTAATTTTTTTTTATTCGTTTTTTGTTTTTATTTTATAGCATTATACTAACATTTATTTTGTTGTTTTTTATCTTTTTCTGTCGTTTATCTTTTGGTGTTTCTTCTTTCGTCGTCCATTTCTGTGGTTCTTCCTTATTGCTTCTTTCTTGGGTGCTAGTCAGTACTTTCTGGGTCGTGCTTCTTCTTTCGTCGTAGGTGACGTCCGTTTCAGGCTTCATAGTACAGGTCTGTACTTTCTTGTTTCAGATTGTGTTTTTTCTTTCAGCTAAGTGTTACTTTTTTTTCGTTAATTTTGTTTTTTCACTAACAAGTACTAAACTTTACTCTTTTTACAGGTAATATTTCGGGCTTCTTTTGTTAGATGGTTGGGTTTGGTCCTTGTGCTGGGTTTGGAATGATCCACTAGGGCGCGTTAGCTAAGTATCTTTTTTTTATCGTTGATTTGTTCTTTGCCAAAACCTCTTCAAATCGCCAAAAATAGTACTAGCTTTACTCTTTTTACAGGTAATAGTTTCAGTGCTTTTGTCGTTGGAATAGTCTACTTCAGTATTTTTTCGCTATTGGAGTCATTCTTTCTGATGCTCTTCTTTCGTTGCTGTTACACACCTACAATACGTCGCTATAGGTGTTATCATCACCGATTTGTGAGTCGTCGCCACTTTTAGTTTAATGCTTTGTAGTTGGAGCCATCGTTGGTGTCATAATTATTGTGTTGATGGTGCTATAATGTATTGTTGCACATGGAGTTATTAGTTAGTATAGATTAGATTAGTATAGATTAGAGTAGAGTTTGGGTTAGAGTTAGGGTTCAGGTTAGAGTTTGGATTAGGGGCTAGGTGTTCGTCACTTTGTATTTTTTTTTATTCGTTGTATTTTTTTTATTAATAAAGAATTCTTAAAAGTTTTTTATAAAATTTGCAATTGATGTTGATTGGTTGGTTATGAGTGAACGTGATTATGTTTTTGCTTTTAATTTAGATTTATTTATTTTTTTTTTTTTAAAAAAAAATGCTTATGAACGAGATTTTAATAATTAGGTTCTTCTTGAACTTTAATTTAATTGTTTGATATTTTGCACGAAAGAATTAATAATTTAAATCATCTTTTTTATTTACGCTGTTATCTAAAGCGTGTATTTAATATTTCATGTCAATAATATTATTATAATAAAGCATTTATTTATTAATTTTTATATGATTTTAAAGTACATAATAATCTTTATATTCAAAAACTGATCCCTAATTACTTCTAAATACTAATCTAACCCTTATTTCTAACAAAATCCCGCTTTTAATTACCCGAACCAATTTTTAATCCTAGTCTTAAACCCCAACCCTATTTATACCACTAAATCCAACCTATTTAATCGCACTATAGCCCAAATCTAACTATCGTGCTTGTTCCAAATCTAACTATCACATTATGTCCTAAGGGTAATCATTTTGGTTAATCATACATTGTCTTGAAAACAATCGTTAAAGTAAACAGAATTAAACTTTACTCACAAAGAACGCTGTCGAATCGCCACAAGAACACCGTCGAATCGTCATCGAAACATTGCAAAGAACGCCGTCGAATCATCGTCAAAACATTGCAAGAGTGCCAACAAATTCCCACATCGAATCACTGTCAAGTTACTACAAGAACCGGGGAACACCAGAGAAACTCTAGGGCAACTACAAAAATTAGAAATGTTTTGAATACAAAATAAAAAAAAACCAAAAAAGAGTAAAAAAAAAATACTTATACTTATAATCGTCAATCTTCTGTAGGTTACCAGGAGCATGTAATGGAGCCGAGAAGTGGAGATCTAGACCTGGGTGTATGAAATGAAATAATATTATTAAAGAATATTATTAATAATGAAAAAAAACTTATAGGCTTTGAGTCATGTCTTACAATAATTAACATGAATATATGATTCAGTTTTTTTAACAATAAAAGAACAGCTATAAAATTTCTTTATGATTAATTACTTACCTTTGTCTATTTCGAGTTTCGAAAAAAAAAGAAATCCCAGTAGACAAGTTATTTTAAAAAAATTAACAATCAAGACTTTGGACCGATCGAACACGATACATATGAATTTATATGATTTTTATATAAAGTGCCAATTTTTGCATTACTATTAAACTTGTGTAACATTGGAGTTGTCCCCCCGTGGTTTTAATAACCCCTAGATAATATTGCACAAATCTTATTTTGATAACCTAATCCTGGATCGGCTGGCATTAAGCTTAATGCTGGTGGGTACTATCATGATAATACCCCGGCGGGATTAGACACAATTCTGGCCCACTCTAACTCTAAATCTAGTTCAAAGCGACATCTAATCACAGTACATATACTAGTTACACAACATATGCACGTACATTACACAAAGGCCCAGTGCATTGTTATAATTTTTGGTTACACACCACTAAAGTTATGTAACATTACACAAGTCTTGTTTTGGTAACCTAAATCAAATTGGGTCAATTAGAGATAATTAAAATTCAATATGTATATATCACACCAGTGGTGTTCAGTACCAGTAAATACAAATTATAATATGCAAAAAAATTTTTTGTCGTTAGGGTTAGGGTTAGAGTTTGTATTAGGGTTTGAGTTAGTATATACCAAAATTTTGCAAGAAATTTTTTTTTTAGAACATGAAGATAGGTTTCTTAGACAGAATTTTTTAATATAGACAATTTTTGAAGAAAACACATTTTTTCGAAAATTTGGGTTACACCTGATCTTCACATTACACAAATTTCATGAATTTCAAAACACATGTGGTGTTGAATACTAGTGGTATGCTTTATCAACGTCCTTAAAATTATAATATACAATATTATATTAAAATCTAAAAATAGAAACTTTTCATGTAATCATAGTAGAAATAGCAAAATACTATGGTGGAAATAGATATTCCCTAAATTAAAAGTAGATTATACTAGAGGAAAGATACCAAAAAAAAGAAGCTAGACAAATGACTAACCAGATATTGAAGTTGATAAACTTTATAAGAGCAAAAGTAGATATTAGTAAGAGGCCAAGAGTAATTCTATTTTGTAATATTAGCTATAGCTATAACAATAATTACTGAAAATATCATCAGCAAAAAAAAATATACATAAGCTTCCGTAAGTTTTTATGTGAGAGTAAACTTATGAAAAACTTACAATTAATTCAGAGTATTAGGTAATAATTACGAAAGTTTATACTATAGTAACATCAGAATATTATAAAAATATAATAATTACGAATATTTACGGCATAGTAAATTTGAAAGAGCATTAGTTCATGCCACTCGTCACCATGGCGACCCCATGATTGACCAATAAAAATCGATCATATAAATCACGTGCTCGATTAATCGATTAATTGATCAATCGAGCATGTAATTCACATGATCAATTTTTATTGGTTGATTAGACCAAAAAAAACAAAATTCAAAGAATTCGAACACGCATAAAAGAAGAAAAAAGCGAAAATTTGCAAAACTAATGCTTAAATTGATTTTAGTAGACTAATTAAAAATGACGGAAATGAAATGTTATATATAATAAACATCATTCTAACCTTATATTGCTTCTAACATTAAGGCCCTCTAACCCTAAATTTTATCTCATACACTTAAACATAGATTTTTCGTTTTGTATTAGTCAGGTAAGTTTTTTTTTTTTTGTATTAGTCAGTCAGCGGGATGTTTTTTTTTTCGTTTTGCATAACTTAACAAATTTTAGGTTGGTTTTTTTTTTTTTTTTTTAACTTATTAACAAATGTTTTATTTTAAAAAAAACAAATCGGTAAAAAATTTCGAACTAAATTAAAAATAAGAAATTGTATATTTAAATTTGGTTTAATTTCATACAGTACTATATTTCATAATCCTCCACCCAAACAAATTATCCCAACCAATAGAATTATAATTACCAAAAATTTCGTCAATACCTTAACCTTCATAATTAAACCAATATTTTTTGCTTATCACATAATCTCTAGAATAAATCTTTAATAAAACTATCTCTAGTTTCTCAAAAAAGCAATTTAGCTCGTAATCCACAAATTTTGATTTCAATGTACCAGAGACACTACAAAAAACTAGTGATACAAATCAAAAATCAAATTAATCGATTAGTTGTAAAGTTGACAACTAATCGATTTGAAATTTACAGACCCAACTTAGTCGATTAATCAATTAGTCGACTAATCAATTAATCGATTGACCAACTAATCGAATTAATCGATTAGTTAATTGGTCGTTTAATCAACTGATCATATAAGAATACCAACCCGGCTGTTTTCAGTTGCTACCTTACATGTATTTTACCAAGTTTCGATTATTATTTATTCAACTAATTAATTGGTCAATCGATTAGTCAACTAATTGGTTAATCGATTGGCCAACTAATCGATTGATAAAATGATCTATTAACTAATCGATTGAAAAATTTTCATCGATTTGTATCACTACAAGAAACTTCGAAAAAACCCACCCAAAAAAATGACGTAGGTACTTACAAAAGAACCCTACCAAAAAAAATGAAACACAATCTATCGAAAAAATCTACCAAAGAAACGAATATTTGTCGAAAGAACTATGAACTTACCAAAAGCATCTAGAAAAACTACAAAGAATTAAGAACAATGATGAAAAAACACACTGAATGAATTTGTGAACTTAAAAAAAAAACCCTCCAGGCACAAAATTATGAAAGCTTTAGGCATACTAAGCTGTCCAAATTGCATAACTTCGTGGCAAAGCTTCGATAGCTCCAACGACAGCTCCAACAATGACTCCAAAAATTTTCAACAATGGCTCCAACAACGACTCCAACAACAGCTCCAAGGTTTAAACGATGGCTCCAACGATAACTCCAATGATGGCTTCAATAACAGCTCTAGCAATGACTTCTAAAGAAAAAAAAAACTAGTTATTTAATAAATCAGAATAAAAAAAACAAGCGTAAAAAAAAAATAAACAATAATTATTAAAAGAATAATCAGTGTTTATATATGATTGCTGATCTTAAAAATGATTGGCTAATCAGGCTAATCATATAGGGTTGCTATGAAAATTTTCTAATTTGAAATATAGCAAAAATATTATAAAAACAAATATTGAAAACTTGCAAAAACTAGCAAAATCTTGTGTAAATCAACAAAATATTATGATCAATTAATAATAATATTTACTTAATCATGCTTTTTGCAAATTTTTTAAGCATTTTACAGGTTTTTGCAAGTTTTTGCAAGGTTTTGCAATTTATTATTTTTTTTTATACATTATATTTTAAATTTTTAATCAATATTATATATTTATATTATATTTTAGGTGATTGTTAAATATCACAGGTTGCTATATTGCAGGTTAATATGATTGGCCAATTAGATCACAGGATCTTGTATAAGGGGAACGCCAGAAATCACCTGATTAGGGTTTCACTAAGTAGCTGACCCCCCTATCCCCACCTGATAATTTTTCTAAGCATTTGATTGGTTAAAATTTAATAATATATATATATATATTAAAAATTGGATAACTTTTGATCTACTAGTCTGTATTGGACGATTCAACTACCAAAATGTTCGTCTCAGTGAGACGATTCTATCAAGCCCAAAATCATCAAAATCCAATCACAGGATTCCAAGTCGTTCAACTTTTGTGTAATTTTAATAGTAATTTTTAAAATTACTAAGTAAATTTATTTTTTATATTCAGACTTTTTAGTCAAGTCTGAGTCTGGTCTAGATCTGGTCCGAGGTCTGCAAACAGTCTGAGTCTGAATATATTTATATGTATTTTTTGGTGCTGGACAAGTTTACTTAGTGCATTTTGTTAGAATAAATTAGTAAAATTTTATGAATCATAAGTTTTTATAGAATTTTATTAATAAAATTCTATAAAATCTTATAATTCGCAAATTTTTATATTAATTCTAACAAAATGCACTAAGTAAACTTGTTCAGCACCTAAAAATATATTAAAACGGCTAGTTTGTTTTTATTTTACTTGAAATTTAGAGATTTTATGCACAATTTTGGAGGTTTGATCAAAAAAGACAAAATTTTCCAAATTTCAAGTAAAATAAAAATAACCCTGCCGATTTAATGTATTTTTAGATGTTAAACAAGTTTACTTAGTGCATTAATTTAGAAATACTGTCGGCCCTCCCAAAACCAGTAAGTATGGTAGACAGGTTTTGTATCGATTTTGACAGGGTATCGGATTTGAAAATATCACGTGACCAAAGGATATTAATCCACCAATCAAATTGTAGAGATCTATTACTATTGTTTTACGTGTATTAACGGTAATATTGTTTGAAATGCTACGCACATACGTGTATGGTTTAACTGCACGTTATTAAAAGTTTTCACACGCACCCTAATTAAAACGATGTAATATTGTTTAAAATGCTACATGCATACATGTATGGTCTAACTAAATACGTAGCTACTTTATTAAAAGTTTTCACACGCACCCTAATTAAAAATTATTTACGGTATTTATTTTTTTTTAATTTTTTTTTTTTATTGTTTGATTTATCTTATGATCCGGAGAGGATATTTATGTTTGGTACTTCTCACTTCATTTATTTCATCAAAAGTTCAATTAGCAACGCACATAGGGTTAGGGTAACATTTGATTAGTACAGATATATATTGTCACTTGGTGTTGGCTGATTGAACTGTCAATGAAACGATTGTTGGTGAAGCAAGGTAAATCTGTTTACGCCAACCTGGTTCGGTAGAGCTAACTTAAAGAAGAAACTGATTAAAATAAAAGGGAGGTGATAAACCAAATTAGATTTAAGAACGTGTTAGTATGCTTAAGAATGTTAATTGAATTCTAAATTAGCTTCGAATTCATGAGAAAATGAATAATGTAATCAAATACTTCGGGAATAACTTGCATTATCCAAATGTTTTAATGATATCAGGGAGCAGATTAGGTGGAATTTACAAAGCCATTGTTTT
>QKWP01001635.1:1955-26187 GCA_003550325.1 Gigaspora rosea
TTTAAAAAAAAAAAAAAACAGAATGTTCTCTAAAAAAAAAAAAGGTCAAAGTCTTTTAAGCCCATTTTATCCACAAGCTGCCAACAATCATAAATTATAAATCACAAGTTTGTAAAAAAACTTAAAAAAAAAAAACCAAAAAAAAACACTTTCCGTTTTGGTTAATTTTTATTTAATTTTTACATTTTCTGATTTTTGCATTTTTTCGATTTTTATTAGCACATTTCAAATATAACATTAATAAAAATTATCTCATTAGCATTCTTTCAAATATACCTATTTTGCTATTTAGCTGGTTTCAAATATAACCTTTTTCTCCAATACCTACTTTTCAAATATAAACTTTTTTTAAAAAACAGCCCTCCATTAGCTATTTTTCAAATATGACCTTGCATAGATTATTCAGGGTCTTTATGGTATTTTACGCATTTCAGCAAAACCCCCAAAATTTAAGAAGCAAAAAAACCGTTTTTGGCAATTATCTTGCTTCTAGTAGTTCAATTTAAATGAACTTTTTTTTAAAATGAAGCTTTCAGTAAGATGCATCTAACCAAAAAAAGTTCATTCAATTCTGATCACTGGAGCAGAAGTTATTTAAGTAAATATAGGTTTGTTATTTTTAGCAAATTAGGTCAAAATTGGACAAAATCCAGTTATAACCTATATGAGAGATATCCGGGGTCCTATTTGATTTGCTTCATTAAGATAAATCAAATAGTATAAAATTACTTAATTCAGATTAGTAATTGGCAAAATATTTTCATATTTGTTTTTTGCAAAAAAAAACTATAGTGAAATTCTGTATTAAGTAAATTAATTTTAGTACAAAATTTGAAAAAATTTAAAAAATTTTTTATTACTTAATATTTTTATTGTACATTACTACAAATTCTCAAATATACTAGTAAGAGTGCTGACATTTATTAGATAATATTTTAGAGGGTGGGGGGTCAAGAAAAATCTTACTTTAGTTAAATTTGATTGGCTAAAATTCTATTTATAAATCTTATCTGGAGGTGGGAGTAAGCCCCTATAGTAAATGAATTTTAGGTAATAAATGGCAGCACCCTAACAGGTATAGCTAGTATAAGTGCATGTAGTGATACAAAAATCGGGTTGGCTGAGTCTCATGATACCATCCAACTATATCAGGGACTAGAAGCTTCAGCAAAACATGCCTGAATACTTATTACTATAGCAGGAAGTACAATCGTTCGCATATTTCTGAATTTGGAACGTTAAATCCTAGGTTCCCAAGTCACAGGAAAATCGGCTAGTTGCGGCAGCATGCAAGCTTGAAATATTTGCCCAATGTGGTAGAGGCAGCTACATGGCTTAAGATACAAACTCCTGAGAAGTATGCTAGTAAGGGATTGGGTTTACCAATTTGGAAGCAAAAAGCACCTATCTAGGAATCACATATACCAAATTGGAAGTAATGATATTAGGAAATGTGGGTAAAGTAGTAGACATGTGAATACTAATAGTTGGTTGGAGAAAAGGGCCGTCCAAAACTAGGCTAGCTATATAAATAAGAATATAGTAGACTCTGGTAGGTTTAGGTTATGGATAAAATAGTCCAAGTTTTGGTACTTAGTATATAGTATAATAATTGTAAGCAATATCAGATATATTGTAACGATTAATATATATCCAATAAAGCCCAGAGGCATAACCTTACTTTAAAATTAAAAAAAAAATCCAAATTTTCAAATATTTAAAAATTAAAGGCCATAATCTGATTGGCTAATTAACATGTGACCAAAATGCCTAGAAACATCTGATTGATGTTTTTATACTATAAAAGGTATAATTGATACTATCTGTATTTGGAAAATCATTGGACTGATATAGGTAATATTACCTAAAGTGAAAATTAGTTAAAATTTATATAATATTAGCTAATTACTGTATAATTATTCATTTAAGAAAAAAATTTACATGATAACAGAAACTCTTTCTAACAATCACTTGAACCAAATTACCAACAGAAAAAAACAAGAAGTTTTTTGTTGGAGAGTTGCCTATACTTAATGTATAGTAGGATAACACAGAAAAACAGTTTTTATAAAGGTCAACTAACTTTTCGGAGACTCCTTTATATATTCGATATGCAAGCCAAAAGTGTATTTTTACAAGATAACTGGCAGAAGGTGAAGCCCTTGTATGAGAAATTTTGGTGGAGATTAAAGTTTTCTTCTGTCAACGAAGTTTCTTGTGGAAAAACAATGGGAAACAACAAAAAACTGAGTTTTCCAACTATACCCTCTCCTTTAAATTTTTTTCGAGTATTGTCTTACTTCCCTTTGGATTTTTTCGAAATTTTCACCAAAAAGTAGGAATCCTAGCTTACCCTCTCCAAAAGATCAGCAGTATTTACTTCTTCCAAATTGGGATGATCCGAATCAGAACTGGCTGCCGTCACGAGTTAATTTAGTCGCTACATACAAATAAACAATGAATGATATGGTTGGATCTGGAGGGCACGTGAAAAATTTCTTATCTTTTTTTAGTTTCTTTTTCATTACTTGTATATATAATATATCGATAGACATTAATCTTGTGATATTATATAATTTTTATCATTTATGCTAGACGTGATAGCATCTACAGTTTCTATTCTTTCTTTGCTTTTTTTTTGGTTTTTCTTTTTTTTGTTTTTTTTTGTTTGGTTGTATTTTTGGTTGGTTTTTTGGTTAGTCATTTAGGTATTGTCCCCTTTAGTCTTTTCTCCTTTTTTATTTTTCTTTATAAGGAGCTCAGAGAAGAAGTTTTTAGGTGGAATGGATCTTGTGGTTGGTTTCTGAAGCCAGGCGGTGCTATACTTCTTACTGATGGGGAAGACCGTCGTTTGAGTATGAGCAAACCATTTCAGTGTAATAGCCAAAGTTGGGCACCAATTCAGGCAGCCGGCTTAGTTTAATCATTACTGTTAGTATATAAAATTATATAGCTTTTATGTAATTTTGCTAATAAAGATCAGACAGGTTACAAAGTTAAAAAAAAAAAAAATTTATTTAAGGAATAATTATTTGACATCTGGGTAAAAAATTCATCCTTTTTTAACCTAAAACCAAAATTCTAGTTATATTAGAGTTAAAATTAGAGTTAAAGTTGGAATTTAGTATTAGGGTTAAAATTAGAATTAGAGATAAAGTTAAATTTAAAATATAATTACAAGACAAGCTGGCTAGTTGTATCCTCGTCAATGTAACAAATACAAGTGGCCCTTAGTGGGACACTGACCCAAATATCTTGAATAAAAAATTTCTCAGTCCCAAGGCGGATACTTTAAAAAAAAAAAAAAAAATTACAAGACGAGCATTTTTTGTTGGTAATACAACAGGAGTTATCCTAGTAAATTTTGAGATAGCATAAAGTTGGCAAGTAATATCAAGTATTACCTTGGGCAGTGTTGTTAACTGGAAGCTACTAGAAGTCCACTAGAAGTCCACTAGTAGTCCACTGGAAACAAATTAATAGTACAACTGGAATTTTTACTATTATAAATTTCCACTGGAAAGCTAGGAATTCTCACTAGAAGCAAAAATTATCAACACTGACTCTGGGTAAGTAATAAATTACTTTTTATTTAATTAAATTTATTTAAATAAAAAATTTTTTTATAAAATATTTTATTTTTTACAGTATAATAAAACCAATTTTTACTACTTTTTAATAACTTCAAATATTCTGTATATAAGTTTAGTATTTAAATATTCTAAAAAAATTTAATCAGTAAATTTAATAGAGCTAATAAAAAGATTTATTTTTTTATTTTTTATTTATTTTATTTATTTAAGGTAAGGACATAAAGATTTATTTTTATTGGTTAATCTTTCAAAAATATTTTATAAATTAATAAATTTAAAAATTTTTAAAAATAAGCTTAAAAATTTCAAAAATTAGTTATTGGGTTATTATTTATATTTTTTCTTGATAGTTTATTACAGTATTTTTAAAACTTTATTATATACAATATAAATACAAACACACTTAATAAATTTGTATTTACAATAATATCAAGTTAGACTGTATCTGGTATTAGCAATTTTTAAATTAAAAATTAAAATTAATTTGCTGCTTAAAGAATTTTTATACTAAAAGTTGCCAAAACACAATAACGTGTAGCTGCTTTACTGTAATCACGTGACAATCAATATAAAGATATTGTTCATGGGGCAAATCTTATATATAACGATAATGAATGACACGTATAAATATATTATTTATCCTATAAAGTATACACAATTTTCAGTTTGTGTGGCGCAAAAACTTGACCTTTTTTTTACTTTTCTGCTATAGACAAAATATCCCAGGAGGGTTTTATCGGAAACGTTGCTGCATAGTTTGCAGCATAACTTGGCCACTAGAGCTTGGGAATAGTCAAGAAGACACCGGCTGTACGAATTCGTAAGTTCCACTCAGAAACATAAGGATCCCGATGTGCCCATATCTTTTTATATAATCAAAGATAAATTTCTAAATCTGTAGGTAACCTCCAAAAAGTTTATATTACCGACAGTAAGCTTTGTACAGCTTTATAAAAACTAAAATATTTGTCAGCAGAGTTATTTATATCTACTTTGTCGGTCTATTTGTAAATATATCTGCCTTACAACTTTCAATACATGTATATATATATTAAAAAAAAAAAATAAGACTTTATAATCTAAAATAAAATATTTCATTTTATTCCTTAGTAGGGAAAAATATGGGACAGAACTTTTCCTCTTCAACAAACAACCAAGATCAAGATGGAGATGTTATAATGGTTGACGATTCAGAGACAAATGTTGAGGATGCTAATGGTTCAGAATACACACATAATAGTCAAACTGGTACCACGTCTTTACGGCGGCCACGTCCACATTCCAACGTAGTCATTTCTGAAGATCGGAATCCACTTCAACAATCTTCAACTTTAGCCCAAAATGGCTCTCCCAGAGTTTTACGCATGACACCGGCTAGACGCAGGCGACAGCTTTCCAGCCTTTATCCATTTTTTCCTTCCGCAACAACCACTAATCAAACTCAGGTTCCACTAAGCAGACCACTCACCCGTCTTCAACGACTTCATCACAATTCAGTCGATGATGTGTCGTTAACACCCAGACAAACCGATACAATAGCTCCCAATATCTTACGACGAAGTCGCACAAGATCATCTAGCTATAATGGACATGATACTGATGCAATGAATGGGTTAGAAGCTAATAGTTCTAGTAATCGTCATTCATTGCCAACGGTAGAAACAACAATGTTTGACGTGCGGCGTCCTCGTTCTAATTCAGTGGATGTGATTCTGAATAGTAATTTGGGTGATGATATAATGAGATCAAATCTTCGTATTTCTGATCGCCCGCGTCGATCTAGCACCAATCGAGGATCATCATCTCGTCCATATTCATCGTATACATCACTATCTAACGCATCTGATACTAGCACAAATTCATCAACCGCTGGTACTCAAACAGATTCTTCGACAGCATCACCCCAACGTTTGAGACGAAGATTAACTCGGATTTCTGCTCGAAGATTATTTAATGTGGGACCTGATGCTGAAAGCAATAATACTAATAATAACAATGAGGATAATGATGCAGAAAATCAGGTTCTGGGTCGTTTATTATCTATGGCAGCGGCAGCAACAGCGAGATCACTTGTTGAAAGCCAGGAAAATGCAGTAATTGAAGCTGAACGCGCTGCCAGTGAGGGACATGATGGAAGCTTCGAAAGTTTTTTAGCTGCTTTGCAGAGAAGACGCCGTGAAGCTACTAATAGACCTCCAAATCAAACAACGTCATCGTCAACATCTGAAGAACAAGTTTCATCTGATGGAAATACACCTAATCCGCAGTCATCTCAACCAATGTCATTTTTCCGCTTGTTTCGATTCGGTGGGCCTCGTACTTCTCCATCGCAACAAAACTCATCTACTGAAACTACATCAGATCAATCTTCATCCACAACAGTAAACGAATCTTCTAATAATGAAAATAATGGACCACATATGGTTCCTGTTATCATTATTGGCATCCGAAGTGTTCCACCTAGGGAAGATCCTACAAGTAATCTTCCACCATCACAACAACCCGAAATCAACAGCTCGACCACTGATACACGGAATTCACCTGGAAACCGATCTACCAGGACTCGATCCTCTTCAACTTCGAATAGAACTGTGTCTGGGTCTACCGCATCTACTGGAACTCAAACACCTCCAGCGCGTTCATGGATTATTTACGTTTTAGGTGGTACATATCCTTCTACCCATCCTCTCCTAACTACTCCGTCATTATTTTCTGACAATCCCACTTATGAAGATATGGTGCTATTATCGTCTCTTATTGGCCCAGCTCGACCTCCGACTACTACACAAAGCGAAATAGATGCCAACTTACCTGTCGCATTATATAATGAAAGCATTCGTGGTCTTAGCGAATATACTCTTTTGGGCAATGCCGAGAAATGTCAGGTCTGTTTGTGCGATTACGTTACAGATGAAGAAGTAAGAGTTCTAAACTGTCGACACGGGTTTCATCGGGAATGCATTGATAAGGTTGGTTATTCGAAAAAAATACAGGATAATTTTTTGTTTCATATTGTCAGATATAAATTCTAAGTATATATTATTTTTTTAGTGGCTCACTGAAGGGTCTAATAAATGTCCTATCTGCCGAGGCATAGGTGTTCCATCTCGTGAAAATGAAGTTAACAATAATAACGCCATTCCAACTCCTACACCTGGATTAGGTCCCATGGGCCATTTCTTTTAGGATAGTGTTCGACAAGAATTCGTCTTCTCGTGTGAACATCTACAGCTGTCTCGACTATTTGTGATGTATGATTATTCAGATTTTGCTTTCAGGACATTTATGAAATATTTGAGCCTCATTTTTGTATATTGTGATTTACATCATTATTTCAATAGGACTGGTGGTATAAAAATTTAACACGTTTTTATGATTGATTAGCATTGATTGTATGGACTATTATATCCTTAGGCCTATTACTCCCTTTTTCCACAAAATTTGTAGGTCAATTCTTGATTTCTATATTTGTATATTTTTTTATATGCGAGTTGCACTTGCAATTTTTGTAGTTTCATCAAAAAAAAAAAAAAAGTTTAAAATAATTGTGAAGAAAAAAAAAATGCATATAAATATTATAACTCGTCCTTATAACTTCACAAATTTATATATATACACCATAAAATAGGTTTGATTGTTATGGGTATTAAAATAACTACTCTAAATTATCAATTTTTCACGAAATTACCCTGACCATAATTATTTCAACACAGATTTAGTAGTCATTAATACTATAATATATAGGTAGAAATTAATAGTAGGATGAGAGTTATATAAAACATTTTTTTTTTATAAGTTGTGAACATAAGAAACTTGGTTTATTATGGAACATCATTGAGGTGGCGAAGAATGACATCAATGTCTTTAGAGTCCTTTTTTAATGTTTCAATATCATGAACTATTCCTGTTTGTTCGGTATCGAGCACCTAAGTATTATGAACGCAGAAGTAAGATGGATTATTGATGGTTTCAGATAACAAAAAAATGAACTATTTACCTTTATAATATTGTCTAATTGATTATCATTTACTGCATTAAATTTATGAGTCACTGGTGACTCTCGAACTCCCCAATGTAGTTTTGTTACATTATATTGTGTTTTGAGTGTTTCAAGTTTCCTTGACGATCTTTGTAGTTGTTGCTTTATATCTTCTAATCGCCCTTTCAAAACTTCTTCATCGGATCGAATTAACGTTCCACTTAATCGCAAAACTTGAATTCGCCTCATAAGCTGTTGAAGTAAACACTTAAACTTTTATACTCGTAAGCATAATCAATATGTCATTACCAACCTTAATTACTCTCTGTGTCAACTCAATATGCTTTCGTTTACGATCTTCTATTCTCACTAAAGTTTCTAAATTATGCTTACGCTTCATATCTTCGAGTTTAGCACCATATTCCTATTAAATCTTAGGATCAATAATGCAAATACTTTAAATGTTCGTATTTGAATTTCAAATTACCTAATACCTTAAACTTTACATTGGCTTTAGCGGTTATTTCTTCTTGTACGGCAAGTCGTTTTTTGATATCCTCGAATCCACAGACACGAACAGGAACCAAACTATTAATAAAAATTACTTAAGTATATATTAATGTGAAACGATTGTGTTGACAATTAGACTTGCATTGTCCTGTCTGGATTATTTGCTTGTGCCTCGCTCCAAAGTGCTTGGGACATGCTGGAGGGCTGGGTATAAAATTGAACTTCAGCTGGATGAACCATATTATAAAAGTAGCTCTAAATAAATTGGTAATTAAAGCTAGTAATTCACTAATAACATAGTATATATACATAACATAAAAATAATGTCTACTAATTACTTGGAAACGGCAATCTATACTTTCAGGACTCCAAGCACTAATTAGTCGAGATAATTCTTCGTAAGGTGTTAATTGTTGAGCTACAATAATAAATTAGAAATTTTAAAACATATTACATCAATTAAATAAAAATCTCTTCAAACATACTTGTTTGTGATTGTGAGGTAATGGTCGATCCGACCTGATTTAAAGAACTGGGCATCCCAACATTAGAACTTCCTACTGCTACATTACCAGCGTAAATAAAAGCCACCAGTCAATTAAATTATAAATACAAAATAGCTAAAATGGTCCTTTAAAGTGACATAACATTACTCGTAGTTGCTACTGGCAATATGGATCGCCCAAGATTTCCACCAATTGGTGCGGTTGATGACCCTGTACCAAAGAGACTTCCAAATGCATTTTGCTGTCCTACGCCACCAGCTCCTTGAGCGCTAGCACCAAAACCACCAAATGCTAAAGGCTTTGTTGTGGCCTGTCCAAAGCCACTACCGAAACCTGGGTTGCCAAATTGAACACACCAGTAAATTGATTGCTGCTGACTTTAAATTCAGCCCGGAAATGCTAAACCCTGCGGCTCATATTCCCGAACTTTATAACTTGAGAAATCTACTCCAAATAAATAGCTGACTTTACAAAGCCAGCAATGTTTGCTTCGTGACCTACCTGTTGTATTACCAAAAGCACCAAAACCAATATTTGCCGACGTGGTAACAGCATTAAAGCTGAAGGGAGCAGTTGACGCGGGATTTACAGGTCCAAATCCTGTGTTCGCAGGAACACCAGATCCAAACTTATTTTGAAATGACATATCAGTAAAACCGCACCAAGATTTTTTCAACTCTTATTTGTAACCACGCGATTGGCCAATCAGATTAACAAATTTACGTGTTAATGATCCTCAGAATCCTGCCGGTATTACAGTATTAAAAAAATGGGGTTTTTATTAAGATCTACGTTTGGTAGGACGCAAATTAAATTCCCGATTGGATAAATTCAAAAAAAGTTAATTTTCTGCCATCCCAGATGCCAGTTCACCATATGGGTTGTGGACTAGGAAAACCCGCCTCTGAAGGGGGGTTTCCATTTTGAGAAAATAGCGATTATAGTTTGTGTTACCTAAATTTTACCCCTGAATTTTTTATTTATTTTTAGATATCAATTACTGAATAAACAATGTCATGTGATTATGAACCACTGATTAACCAATCTAATTTAATTGAGTCGGTTGTAAATCTATTTTTAGAACACGATCGTTAAAAAATTGGTTTACATTCAAGTTAAAAAATCACGATAATTTATTATATCAACATGGGGTAAAAAGTAACATACGTATAGATAAAAACCAGCACTTTCATTTGAATCAAAAATTTCAAAATTGTTGAAAAAGTGTCAAAGGCGGGTTTTCCTAGTCCACAACCCATATGGGGTGCGGACAATAGAAACAGCCCTTTTTTACATACAGTCGACTCTCTCCGAACCTGCTTATACCGAAATCGGGTTATAGTGAACCTGATTTGGCAGAACGGATTTTTCTATAATAGCTTAAGCTGGTTGTACCGAACCAAAATATTAAATTTCTTTATACCGCATCCGAACTCTTTTTTACCAGCCGGGAACTATGTATACATATTTCTATATAACGAACTATCACATGACTTAGATATGAAGTCACATGATCGATTTAGAACAGAGTTATGTTCTGGTAATTGTTAAGTGTACGGCAAATCATAAATTATGCGAATATGCAAATTATGTGGACCCCAGGATTATAGTTAATGCAAGACATTTATAACTAAAAATTTAGTTTATTTACGTGTTATAAAATTTTATTACCAACTCAAACCTAATTAAAAGATTCTGTTCCTAATCTAAAAGCACGAAGTTTTATTTGTCCTAATTTTGCCCATATCAAAAATTACGTTACATTAGCGATGCAAACTAAACTTTTTGGGACGTCCCAAACTGTGTGATAAATAGTATCACAGTTTTAGCAATAGTAATAGCACGGTAAATACCTAATGTGATACTAGTCATCACATAATTTGGAACGTCCCAAATAGTTTGGTTTACATCCCTAGTTGGCATATAATCGTTATACCAATGCTCTAAAGTTTCAGATCTATTAACTGGGGGTCTTATTAAAGAACTCCATTTTTAAAATTAACGGGTACTATGTAAAGAGCATCTGGATGATATATCATATTGAAAGTAGTAAATCAACCCCAAGTTTTATACAAGGAAACAAATTGGTTTTTGGAGATACTGTAAGCAGTGGCATATAGTATCAGTAAGGTAAGAATTTCTAAAAATATGTAAATCAAGAAACTTACATATTGTAATTTAAAATAATTAGTAGTGAAAAAAGATCTCTAAAAAACCAAAAACAGATTAGTTTAGTAATAATAAAACTTATCTTTCATGATCCCCAAAAGTTGAGCTTCTTGATGCCTTGATTATCTTTTCAGATTCTTCTTTATTAAACAGTTGAAAGAAAGAAATCTAAAAAAAATAATCAAATGCTATTATTGTAATCTCTTTTTAAATTTTGGATTACCCATCTATAGTTAAGACAAAATCAGCCTCGATAATTCTGCGTTTTTTTTTGTTTTGAATAAAAAAAAATAAAAATACGTGCCCACTCTATTTCCAGTATATAGCGTAAGTTGTTTGGCTTGTATAGCAGTTGTTTTTTTCGATTTTTAATGACTTCCCTACCTTGTTTAGTGTATAGAGTGTAATTCAGGTTTGCATAATGAGAGCATATCCCTGCATTGCAAATTTAAAGTAAATCTTCCAATTATAGCAATGCAGGAATATGCTCTTATTATGCAAACCTGAATTACATCCTGACATACCAAACAAAAAAAAACCATAGCTTTTGCATGTTGCATTATCTATGCTTATTCATACGCACATGCATATAGCATGAAATAATGCGCAAGTGTATAATTTCGAATGGTGTATGAATGCAATTTGAAGATAACAATATTATCTGTATAAGTTCATAAATTCGTAAATTAGATTATTAGAAATTATTCGTTGTATTTTGTATAAAAAGCTAGTAATTACAAGCTATTCGTAATTCACCTGGCATTATGTCAACCAAACCCAAACAACGAGTAATTCTTTCCGCAGCACAAAAACATGAAATTTGTCAAGCGAAGNTTTTTCAAATTTCCGATGTTCGGTTTTCTTCATGGTCCAATTTGTACGGATTTGGAAGATGATCTTCCGGGTAATTTTATGTGATACCCTGTACACGCTATTCGATACATTAGCCCACAAACTTTAATATCAGTGTTTCATGGATCGAAATTAGACTAGTTGTAAGTTAAACTCGTTGACTAAAGCGGTGATCAACCGCCAATCAAATTATAGAATTTTGACGAAGCAAACAAGAAAATCGAAACCCTGTAAAATACCTTGGATAAGTTAATTAAAGGCAATTTTGCATATATATAAACCTCTAAAATCTATCTTAACCCTATCCTGAAATGGCCCTAACCCTAAAGTTAATCAAGTAAATTATTAAGAAATATGAGTTGCCTCCGCTTTAGGCAAGGAAATAATTTCTGGTCACACAATATTGCAGATGCACCAATCCGATCTCTTCTAACCTTCGACTCTCGTCTACTGCGCACTAACAAAAGAATTTTGGTATAATAAAGCCCTATTTCGGCCATAACTTTAACCATTTATTATTTTAAAAATTTTTTAAAAATTCGATTAATTAGTTAGACCATTTGATTGGTGCATCTGCGACGAGGGTAGCTATGAGAGAATACTGTATGGTTGATCATTTTGTTCTCGGAAAATCCGGAAATATTTCATTCCTATGAGGAGTGTATTTACCGGCCATGATCTTTATTTATGACGAACAAAGTTTTGTTATAACAAAATATGATCAAATAAGGAAAATGTCGTTCCGAAATAATACATAAATTTTTTCTTTAACCCCAATTTTGTAAAAGATCTGAAATATTTTTTTTACTAGTATTGTACATCGAGGTATATCAAGTATATACTTATTATAAATTAGGATAAATTAGGATAAATTATAGGGAAATTCTATTTTCACCCGGGTGAAAATAGAATTTCCCTAAATTATAAAATTAGAGCTCATACATAACTTATAAACTTCTATGACGTTATTCATTTATCTGAGATTTCCCAAACTTTTTGACATCAATTCTCAAATATACCTTATCTTCTGCTGAGTGAATTATTATATGCTTTAAGTCCCGACAGTAATCTTGCAACCTGTAAGAGATAAAGCTAATGATGTTGTAAGGGATCTTCATAAACGCAGATCAGGAAATTAGTAAACCGGGTTAAATTCGCTACGCTACGGTTAAATTCGCTCCGGTTAATCGCGTGTCAGGTATTAGCTGAGATCTGATTGGTTATATGTATATATTTATGCCATTTTGTCTACCTCCTTCCCACCCTACGATATCCTAAATTGTAACAGTAACTCCTCAACGAATATTTGGAAATTCGATACTTAACTTCGTAATCCTAGTTAAGATTTATAAATTATACTTTTCTTTACGAAATTCTGAATATACTGAATCTTTCATCGAAAGATGCAATTTCAAGAAAAAAAAATTTCGTATTCCCCTGTTTGCAAAGTGAATTTTCCTTAAAATAGTATAGTTATAAATTTTCATGGTCAGTATTATTTTTTTTTTTAGGAATCGTCTAGTGTACGATAATATAATTGGTCAATGAAAGATGAATTTAAGGAATTGAAACATTTCCATTCTAGAGTTCATTTCGTGTAAATTACCGGTAGCGCCAAATCGGACTTCATTACCTAATTTGGCTTTTAAATTTTATTATTAGCGTTAGAACATCTACGCATAAATTAGATTTTCAAAGAACTTAGAATACATAATTTACCAAAGATTCAATCATAAAATATTTTTTCATCCTCTCTTTTTATTATAAACTCTTCATTTTTCTACCTAATCATATATTCTTCATTTTACGCCTTTAAAATCAATAATAATAATTTGGTCTTGTGATCTCTCTAAATAAGATTTCTTTATAACCTTTAGATTTATTTAATTTGTATCATAAAAGGATTCAATAAAATGTATGCTTTCTGGAGATACACTTTATCACTTATGGCCTTGGCTATTTCATTAACACTTTTTGTCTCGCTTATAAACTCGAACATACTTGCCACTAATTTTGCGCCTAGCTTACCGGCCACTGACCTATCAAGTATTCAAATTGATACTACTATACCAAAGTTTTTAGCACAAGACTCTGCTCAACCCATACAACCCATACCAAATTCACCAACTACAACTACTATATCACCTTTGCAAACTTCGTCCCCAACGTCATCAACCACTTCTCCAAGTTTGTTATCATCAAAACCCAACAAAAAAACACAAAATCTTGTTGGCGACTTTTTTGACGTTTTGAGTATTGATCAAACCGTTTTAAATTGTTCAACACAAGCAAAACATTGTAGGGACATTCAATGTGCTTTTAAAGATTTTAGTGTGACTTGTAATAAAGAATTTGAATGTAAATATCATTTTAATTAAACTCTTCGATGAATACTTATTTCAATTGAATAAATTTTCACTAATGACTCTATTTATTTCGTATTTATAATAGGTACATGTATAATAAACTTTGCATCATCAATTGCTAAAATAAATTTGCAAAATATTCTCATCACTGCATTAATATCATTGCATTTTTTGGCCATTTCGTTAATTTATTAAAATCATAAACATATCATAATAAATTTTGATACAAAATAAGAGATACTATGCATAGACTTACGGCAACTGGAGATCGGGAATTTTCAGTCGGTTAAATATTTAGTTTTTTAAATATTTATTGGGTTTATTTGTGCAAGTTTTATTGTAGACATAATATATTAATAGTATTAATAGCCTGTGGCTATTTTTTTATTACAAACTATTATAGCATGTTATAATTTAAAAGTAAAAATTTTATAGTTTTTGATGAAACTACAATAAAGATAATTTTTAAATTTAAAAAATCTCTGATAAAATTAAATCTAAATTTTTATAATTTTTCTATCGTTATTCTTACAATTAATTAAAAATGAAACTTTTTTTATTAATATCACATATACAGTCGGGACAACTAAATTTATCCATTGTTTTCGCTAAAGCGCCAAATTTGGTGCTTATATAATCAAGTTTGATTGGCTAACTTTTATATAGTTAATTCTGATTAGTTAATTAAAATTAAATATATATTATCCTTTTTTTTATATTACACGCCAAATTTTAAACACATATAAACTTTAAACTATTATATCTTTTTAAAATTATAAAACAAGTAAAAATCTATTTTAACAGAATTGTAGCTTAGATAAAAGCAACAATTCTGTAAGAGGAATTTTTGTTAAAATTATTTGTTCTTAAGTTATATCACTTTTAGTATATTATATAAAATATTGGATATCTTTAGCTGTCCCGGACTGTAGAAGCTATAATACGTATACTAAATTTTTTCACTTAATACTAGGTATTAACGTCTAATGCCAATGCATTAATAAAAATGTTTTGTTTTTGTATAGTTCATATATCATATATTATTGTTTTAACGATAGATAATCAAACCTAATCACTGAAATTGTTCAATAATATTACAAAAGTGGACAGATAAACTAAAATTTTATAATAGAGTTGTAAATACGCGCATGAGCATTATTTTGAGATAAGTTAAATTTTTTTAAAACCTTATTCTCAAAAAAATGCTCATAGACGTTATACTAGATGAATTATTTTGAGAAAAAAACTTGAAATTCCCATTTTATAAGATTTACTATAATTCTATTATTCATAAATACTGCATTATACTAGTGTTTGCAATTTTTGTAATCAGGCACCTTGTTTGGACTTTCAGTCAATAGTTGGCCACCAGCTAATAGCTAAAGCTATTAACCAGGTCATATTGACCTGTATGGGTCTAAATATTGATTGTTACAAGTAGAAATACAAAACAATTTTTAATCTTATTTTGCAAATATTGTTTTTGGTCATAGTAAAAAATTTTTTTTATTTCAATATAAAATTTAATGTTTAATTTTAATTAAAATATAGTTTGTCAAATAAAGTCCTTCAAATCAAAAATTTTCTTAATATTTTGTTCATTTTATTATATTTTTATAGTCTATACATTTCATATTTTTCAATTTAATGATTGTATTATGGTCGGTTCAAATATAAATGTTAAATTTTTTTATTTATATATAAAAGTAAGCTTGTACTATTCGGATGCATTACTATATGCTAAATATACAATTAAAATTTTAGCTTAATTAGATCAGTAGTTTTTAATATTTATAATTACATATTTTGAATCAAAAGATTCTATATTTATAAAGAATTGTGCTTATATAAAGATTAAATTTATATTTTTATATAAGTTAATTTAAAAATTTGAGTAAATCTATTTGTCATAACAGTACTGGTAACAGTTCCATGCCAATAAGAATACAAGATCAGGTATAATGATATATCTGATCATATAATATAAAAATGAAATAAAAAAATTCTATGATTAAAAATATCATAATAACTAAAAATTATAATCATGGAATCATTTTTTTTTTAACAAAAAAATTCTTGTAAAATTTTTTTTATAGTTTCTTTTAGTACTAATTCTATTTTTAACTATACTTTAATCCTAATAATAATAAATTTATATATAATTATATTTATTTTAATTGTAGATTATATAGTAAAATGTTACTACTAATATAACAAGTATATTTTTCTAAAACTTTATATAATTATAGATAAATATAATTATATAAAATACATTTATAAATGGTTATTTAGGAAAGTTGGTAAGTTGTTATTTCCAAGTAGTAGGTTTAGAGTTCAAATCCTTCTAGTGACGCTTTAAAAAATAGACCTGTGTTCTGGTAACTGCTTTTTATTGATTGGTTGGGTATTACTTGTAGCCTTAGTTCCACTATCTTGAATGGAAGCTTTGAATATAGTTGTATATCTGTTATACAAATAAATCCAAGAAACTAGAAAAATAGAAACTTGTTTGACAAGTTCCAAATAAGGAGATAGCTAAAGTTTCTCAAAGTTGATTCAAATCGAATATCAAGTATATTTGAATTTGATCAAATTAAATAAACCTTTGAATTGAATTTGATTTGATCAAATTAAATCAAATCAAATCAAATTTATTTGTAATTTTTTAAAAAATTTTAAAATTTTGGTCACTTTTTAAAATTTTCAATTTATACAAAATTTTACTAAGTTAATCAATTTTTTGTATAAGTGAAAAATGTTCTTTTAATAAATAGCTCTAGTTTCATATAATAAAAAAGGCAGTTGTCTTAATTAAATTTTGTATAAATAGCTATTTGTATCTATAGCTTTAATAAAATTTTCAAATATTTGTTGAATCAAATCGAATATTTTGTTAATTTGAATTTGATTTAATTTAAAATTTCTGTATTTGAATTTGATTTGAAATCAAATATTTGATTAAATCAAATCAAATCAAATTGCAGAATTCTAGAAATAGCAAAGATCTTTAATAGCATTACTAAAACCAAAATATCAAAAACTGAAGCCAAAGAACTAGACAATAAAGATCTTTAGAAAAGAGGGTTTACCAACCTGGCTGCTGAAGTCACACTAGAAAAAAAGGATCTATGTTATGAAAATAGATACTAAAAAAAGAAAAACTATAATAGCACCTAATATTAGATAGATCGATCCATCTGAGCAAACTAGTTTAAAAGTTTAGAGATATCAAAAAAAAAACCAAAAGAAAGATAGAGATAGGTACAAGGGTTGAAGTGAACTTTACAAAGGTAAAAATAGGTATTGGTAAGAAAACAGTGATAATCTTGTTTTGCAAGTATTGGTCTTGACCATAGCAACAATTAACAAAGTATAGATAAATACCTGTATAGGACAGGTACTGCTTTGCCAAGTTTTCCATAAAAAATAATTCATTTAAAAGATTGGTTGAAGTCCTAAGAGATCAGCTTAGTATTTGGTACAAATCTTAACTAACTAATATATCAAAGAGCTATACTAGTGATACAAGAAAAGAATTAGCAGGTAGAACAGAAATTAGAGGGTTTAAATAGGCAATATTAGTATGTGGATTGCAGATATGATAGCTAGTATAGAACCACTGAGTAACTATTTAAATAGGCAACCAAAAGTTGCAAGTATGACTAGTTGTATTTTTATATAACAAATATCAGAAGTACCTATAAGTGAGTTCTTATACTTGAATAAAATGCCTTTGCCCCCAAAACAGAAACTTTAACAAAAAAAAGTACAATTATAATATATTTTTATAAAATAATAACTATTTGCATACTATTTTAAGTATATAGTTGCATATTTTAATTTGAACAGGCTGTTTTAAGAGATTTTGTTTAGTATAAAGAAAGTCCGAAATATAAAATCTCTCTTTCTAAACTGAACTCTAATAGAAATTCAGTATATAAAGAGTTACTAATAAAAAAAATTTAAATAAGCCCATCTAATGCATAATCTACCATATGATGCTATAATATATACAGTCGACTCTCTCTATACCGAACCTGCTTATACCGAAATCGGGTTATAGTGAACCTGATTTGGCAGAACAGATTTTTCTATAATAGCTTAAGCTGGTTGTACCAAACCAAAATATTAAATTTCTTTATACCGCATCCAAACTCTTTTTTACTAGCCGGGAACTATGTATACATATTTCTATATAGCGAACTATCACATGACTTAGATATGAAGTCACATGATCGATTTAGAACAGAGTTATATTATGTTCCGGTAATTGTTAAGTGTACGGCAAATCATAAATTATGCGAATATGCAAATTATGTAGACCCCAGGATTATGGTTAATGCAAGACATTTATAACTAAAAATTTAGTTTATTTACGTGTTATAAAATTTTATTACCGACTCAAACCTAATTAAAAGATTCTGTCCCTAATCTAAAAGCACGAAGTTTTATTTGTCCTAATTTTGCCCATATCAAAAATTACGTTACATTAGCGATGCAAACCAAACTTTTTGGGACGTCCCAAACTGTGTGATAAATAGTATCACAGTTTTAGCAATAGTAATAGCATGGTAAATACCTAATGTGATACTAGTCATCACATAATTTGGAACGTCCCAAATAGTTTGGTTTACATCCCTAGTTGGCATATAATCGTTATACCAATGCTCTAAAGTTTCAGATCTATTAACTGGGGTCTTATTAAAGAACTCCATTTTTAAAATTAACGGGTACTATGTAAAGAGCATCTGGATGATATATCATATTGAAAGTAGTAAATCAACCCCGAGTCTTATACAAGGAAACAAATTGGTTTTTGGAGATACTGTAAGCAGTGGCATATAGTATCAGTAAGGTAAGAATTTCTAAAAATATGTAAATCAAGAAACTTACATATTGTAATTTAAAATAATTAGTAGTGAAAAAAGATCTCTAAAAAACCAAAAACAGATTAGTTTAGTAATAATAAAACTTATCTTTCATGATCCCCAAAAGTTGAGCTTCTTGACGCCTTGATTATCTTTTCAGATTCTTCTTTATTAAACAGTTGAAAGAAAGAAATCTAAAAAAATAATCAAATGCTATTATTGTAATCTCTTTTTAAATTTTGGATTACCCATCTATAGTTAAGACAAAATCAGCCTCGATAATTCTGCGTTTTTTTTTGTTTTGAATAAAAAAAAATAAAAATACGTGCCCACTCTATTTCCAGTATATAGCGTAAGTTGTTTGGCTTGTATAGCAGTTGTTTTTTTCGATTTTTAATGACTTCCCTACCTTGTTTAGTGTATAGAGTGTAATTCAGGTTTGCATAATGAGAGCATATCCCTGCATTGCAAATTTAAAGTAAATCTTCCAATTATAGCAATGCAGGAATATGCTCTTATTATGCAAACCTGAATTACATCCTGACATACCAAACAAAAAAAAACCATAGCTTTTGCATGTTGCATTATCTATGCTTATTCATACGCACATGCATATAGCATGAAATAATGCGCAAGTGTATAATTTCGAATGGTGTATGAATGCAATTTGAAGATAACAATATTATCTGTATAAGTTCATAAATTCGTAAATTAGATTATTAGAAATTATTCGTTGTATTTTGTATAAAAAGCTAGTAATTACAAGCTATTCGTAATTCACCTGGCATTATGTCAACCAAACCCAAACAACGAGTAATTCTTTCCGCAGCACAAAAACATGAAATTTGTCAAGCGAAGGAAATAAATCCAAATATTAAAAATGTAGATCTTGCAACAAATTATCAGGTCGGAAAGTCTACAATTACGGATATTCTAAAGGAAAAAGACCGTTGGTTAGCTATTACGGCTGAAGAAGAAGGCGAAATAAAAAAATTTTGCGGACCAAAATGGCCAAATCTTGAAGAAGCCCTTGGTCTTTGGGTAGACAATGCACTTAATAGTGGTCAGGATATCGACGGTCACATTCTTAAAACCAAGGCAAAGTTTTTTGCAAATCATTTTCTTATTGATGATTTTCACCAATCTGATGGTTGGCTTACTGGTTTCAAAAAACGTCATGGGCTTCGCCAATTTAAAAAAGAATGTGAATCTGCAAGTGCACCTCCTATAGAGCAAATAGAAAATAACCGACTTGCCTTACAAGAATTACTTCGATTCTACGACTTTAATGATATTTGGAATGCTGATGAGACTGGACTTTACTGGAAAATGAGACCTTCACATACTTTGGCTCGTTCAAGATTAGCAGGGCACAAAAAAGAAAAGTCGCGTGTATCAATTTTATGTGCTACGAATGCAAGTGGAACTGAAAAAATGAAACTTGCCTTTATTCATACTAATAAAACACCACGTCTCTTGCGAAATATTAACCGTACTAATATTCCTGTTTACTATTACTGGAACAAAAAAGCTTGGATGCAAGTTAATATCTTTAATGAACTCCTCCTTAAGCTTAATGACCGAATGAAATTAAGCAATCGAAAAATCATACTTTTAATCGATAATGCACCAGTGCATATTGTTCTTGATGATACGAAGGCAAAACTAGACTGTTTGCGAGTAGAATTTCTTCCGGCAAATACAACCTCGATTCTCCAACCCTGCGATGCAGGAATTATCAATTCATTCAAATGCCACTATAAAAGCCTTTTTGTTCAAAACCGAATTAGTGCATATGATAGTAAGCAAAACGGAACAGTAAATAAAATAGTCCCGTACAATATTTATAATGCAATAATGAATGCCGCTGAAGCGTGGTCTATGGTATCACCAAATACTATTAGAAATTGCTGGAAAAAAACTGGTATTCTTCCGTATAATGATCTTGAAGAACTTGTTGATGATCAGGACAGGTAATTAGTAATGGTAGAATTAGAGGCGTGAGAATAATGGCATAACCTGTTATAATTATAATAAATTACAGTCTATAACTTATTATAATAACAAGTTACGGCATTATATTCACACCTCTGTATTTAGAGGCTTAAAGCGTTTGCTATTTTTAACTTGATAAGTCGATAATTATCGTATCATAGACTTTTTTTAAAAAAAAAACTTTTAGTGACATGGATGATGAAACAAGACTTGCAGAACTAATTGGTTGCTTATCAACAGACGATTCTCTTACCGCATACGAATATATCCATGCTGAGAATGATGAGATTAAAGGCGGGCTTATCGAAGAAGAAATTTTGGAGATTGTTGAAAGTAAAAATACGGAGGAAAGTGAGGAAGAAAAAGAAGAATTTATTGAACAAGAGAAAGTTAGTGACACAGAGGCAGAAATTTGCATAAATACAACTCTAAGGTTTTTATACGAACAAGGTCCAGGGTTTGGAAGTGTTGAAGAAGAAGTAAAGATTTTAAGAAAATTACACAAACGGGTTCGGTTAAATATTGTAAAAAATCTCAAACAAGTTGATCTCCATTGCTATTTTCAATAGAAAATTTTTTTTTTTGAATTATGTATATGTATACGTGCATACGTATGTACGTATGTATATACCTTTTTTTTTTATTAGTTTAGTAATTTAAATTGTATACAGTATATCGATATATACTTTTATAGTTTTTTAACGTTGAATAAATCTTTCGTTATATAAAAAAAAATTTGTGATTCTTGATCACGTGCATATGATTTTATTGGTTAGCTATATATACCGAACTGTTCGGTATAGAAAGCGAACTTTATAAAGCGAACTCACTCTATACTGAACAAAAACCCCCAGAACATGTAGTTCGGTATAGAGAGAGTCGACTGTATTGTATAAAAAAAAATAGTTTACACTATTTTTTTTAATTTTTGTATTTTTTTTAATTTTTGTATTTTATTCAATTTTGTATTTATTACCTGCTAGGTCACTATTATCTGATCCAGATTAGGGCCATGACAAATATTACGTAATATCCATTTACTATGAGGGTACCCCCTCCCCCCACGTAAGACGATTCTGATTGGTCAATTTTAAAAAAATTTTTAAAGAGTAGTGAAATGTGGCGTTCTTCCATATAAATTTTTTTTACTAAGTTAATGATACATGTCTACTAATTGAAAGTTGTAGAGCTCGTCGAGACGCATCTAACGGTAGTTAGATCATTCAAATCAGCCCAGTGAATGGTGAGATATCATCAAAAAATGATTGAACCGACTATATAAAATCCCATGACAGATTACATATGAAAATCACTATAGGTGAAATGTGGCGTGCTTACATCTAAAACTTTTTTCTTACTAAGTTAATGATACATGTCCACTAATTGAAAGTTGTAAAGCTCGTCGAGATGCATCTAACGGTGGTTAGATCATCCAAATCTGCCCAGTGGATGGCGAGATATTGTCGAAAACCGATTGGCTGACTATATAAAATCTCTACATTGTTTATATAGAGATTTTATATAGTCGGCCAATCGTTTTTCGACGATATCTCGCCATCCACTAGGCTGACTTGAATGATCTAACCACCATTAGATGTGTCTTGACAAGCTCTACAACTTTCAATTAGTAGACACGTATCATTAACTTAGTAAGAAAAAAGTTTTATATGGAAGAACGCCACATTTCGCCTATATGATTTTTATATGTAAACTGCGTCATAGGTTTTATATAGTCGATCAATCGTTTTTTGATGATATCTCGCCATCCACTGGGCCGATTTGGATGATCTAACCACTGTTAAATGCGTCTTGACGAGCTCTACAACTTTCAATTAGTGGTCATGTATCGTTAACTTAGTAAGAAAAATAATTTTAGATGGAAGAGCACCATATTCACCACTTTCCAGTTGATAGGTGGATTATCAATTAATAAAAGTATAAAAATTTGGCTTCATGCAAAATTTTACTAATGAAATATACCTTTGGCTACTAAAAAAACTTTCTTGGCAATCAAAAATACATTATTTCAGTATATAATTATATTTTAAATAAGTTTAATTAGTGCTAAAAATTATAATATATTAGTAATATAATATTATATATATAATTATATATATTATATATGTGTAATGTAAGACTTTGGCTTACCCCACCCCCCTATGATATTACGTAATATCTGTCACGGCCCTTATGGTCTGGGTTAAATATCTAATCCATCATATCACTATTATCTGATCTGAATCATGTTTCAGATTAAATATTTGTTCTATTAAGTTACTATTATCTGATTTGAGTTATAGTCTAGGTTAAATATTTGACTTGTCAGGTAGAATTTAAATCTGTCAACCATATGTTCAGATATCTATATAGTTAACCATATATCTGGATGCTATAAATGTCTCATGAATAAGAAACCTTATCTACTAGTTCCAAACAAATAATCTAACAGATATTTGCAGGTATCCACAGATACCCACAGTTAGAGATTGGACTCTAATAAGATCTAGGTTGCCTACCTATTTAAATAATACTGATTAATTAATAGGTTCATATCTACAAGCCAAATGCAATAATAGTATATACTATATTACTGCTAACTGTGAGGTGAGCGAAAATAAGTGTGTAGGGCTAGTTTTTTTGTATATATAGTGGAATTCACCTAAAGCCATCACCTTTTTAATTATAAAAATTTTTAAATTGTTATAATACTTTAAAAACAAAAGTTATTTAAAAAATTTTTTGATAATTTAATAGTTTATTGCTTAAATTATTAAACTACCAATAAATTTTTTTAAATATCTTTTATTTTTAAGCCATTATATTAATTTAAATTTATATATAATTCAAAAATTTTGGCATTTATATATAAAAAAACATAACAATATTTGAATTTATTAACAAAAATTTAAATGCTATTAATTAATTTTAAAATTGTATTAAGTTTTTTTGCATTTTTATTGGATAATTAGGTTATACTGCAGCTAAAAAATTGGCGCCTATATATAAAATATGTTGGCTTTAGGTGAATTCCACTATAGTAATAGAATTAGTAGTTTAAAATATTTGTAATAATGTAAAAATAATACGTAATATATAATAAAGTATTAAAAATATATATCTGATATTTAATAAATATAAAATATAATGTATAATAATAATAAGAAAATTTCAATAAATTCAACACTTTCTGACGATCCCTCGTACCAAATTTTCCAAGAACTCTGACCTACGAAAACTCTATAGTTAATATAACTATATGCAACAAAACTTCACCAAAGCTGCTGTCGGGTACAAAGTTCACTCACTGGATGTTCTGCTCCTGAAATAGAGATGAAAAAGATATGCAAACTTTTAAGTGAGGCACCTTGGCGGGCTTTGGTACTATCAAGCAAAG
>QKWP01001635.1:44226-75436 GCA_003550325.1 Gigaspora rosea
TTGTTTTTATTTTACTTGAAATTTGGAGTTAAGATGTTAAAATTTGACTTTTTTGATCAAAAATCCAAAATTGTGCATCAAATCTCTAAATTTCAAGTAAAATAAAAACAAATAGACCGTTTTAATACATTTTTAGGTGCTGAACAAGTTTACTTAGTGCATTTTGTTAGAATTAATTAATAAAAATTTGCGAATTATAAGATTTTTTAGAATTTTATTAATAAAGTTCTATAAAATCTTAAGATTCATAAAATTTTACTAATTTATTCTAACAAAATGCACTAAGTAAACTTGTTCAGCACCAAAAAATACATATAAATATATTCAAACATAGTTGAGTCTGAGTCTGGTCTGAAGTCTGAAATTAGTAAAATTTAGAGTCTGAGTCTGGTCTGATCCCGGACCGGACCCGGACCGGACCTAGGAGCACTATCAGTAGCAGCCTTATTCTAATTATGATTTTTTAGAGATTTGATCAGTTGGATTTAGAACTTAGCATTTACTAATACAGTATATATTACCAATTTAAAAAAGTTTATTTGCAATAAAATATTACATTAAAATAGCAAATTTGTGCAACAGATAGAATAGCATGTTAAATAAAACATGTCTAAGCTAATCAACAGTATATATAGATATAGTACGCCTGTCAAAATCGAATTGATCATATTTTTAAGTTCTAAGATATTTTATATTAGAACCTATTGTGGACCTATGAATCTAAGTCCTAAAATTGGGACTAGTCTTTAAAGACCAGGTCCCAAAACCAGGTCCTAGAGTCCCGGTCCTAAGAACTTTACCATCCCGCAGTTCATTATTTTATAGGCAATTTGACCTCTTCAGATAAAGATCAGTTTTTTTAACGAAAATTATTTAATTAGCAAATATACATATTTGACCCAGCATAGATTAAATCGAATACAAACGGCTATCTCCGTAGCACAAATAGGATCATTAATCGATAAGATAACGTTACATACACATATATATTATATGGGTGTCCCCAATTAAAACAGCCCATATTTACATTTTTTTGAAAAATGAGTTTTCGTTAGATTCAAATAAATTTTGACATGATTGACTTTTAATTATAAATGAAAGTCGATTGTCATAATAAAAAATCAAGATAATGTAAAAAGAAAAATTACATGAGGCTGCATAGAGCCAATACATTACGAGATTATCTGATAGTCACCTGCCAACTTTTCCAGGGGAGACCGTCCCAAATTAGGAAATAGTCTGGATGATCATTACACAATTCATTAAAGTTTTTTTATACAGTTTACAATACTCTTTTCGTGAGGTCATCGTGGCTTATTCGCATTATGAAACGTGATAAATTAGTATACAAACTTGTGGCTTTCGTATTGTACTTTAATAAAATAGTTGGATTCAAGATGATTCACCGGATATTTATATTATAACTTATAAATACATAAATCGTAATATAAATATCTGGTAAATCATCTTGAATCCAACTATTTTATTAAAGTACAATACGAAAGCCACAAGTTTGTATACTAATTTATCACGTTTCATAATGCGAATAAGCCACGATGACCTCATGAAAAGAGTATTGTAAACTGTATAAAAAAACTTTAATAAATTGTGTAATGATCGTCCCAACTATTTTCTAATTTGGGACGGTCTTCCCTCAAGCCTCCAGGGGCGACTGTTCTCAGTTACACAAATTACAAAAATCTCCGAAGAGGTGATAACCAATCAAAATTGTAGATTTTCAAAATAACAAAATCATAAAAAATGTTAAAATGAAGCGAAATAAATTAAAGATTATATATTAAAGACTATATTAAAGTTTAAAATAATCCGGTTGCAGTAAGTAAGTATTTTTATTTATTTATTTGGTTATTAATTCATCTATTTATTAACAAATTAACTAAGTTTTAACTATCGATAATAAAAATTTAATAATTTTTGATACGATAAAGCTCTATATCTAGTTTAAAACATAATACTAAATGTCTTGTGCGATCTTTACAATGCAATAATTTTTCTATTGATGAATACATTTATGACCTTGGTACAGTATACAACGTATATATATACAGATTCTATTTTAAATAAAAAAAAAAAAGAAATATATAGTTAGCTAAGCTGCTATTATTCTTTAATTAAAAGATTTCTATACAAATACATATAATAATAATAAAATAAACTGATATGTTCGATATATTATCTTTGCTGAATCGTTACCTTTAGCTTTTCATACTTTTATTTTAATTCGACAAGTAGAATTTAGTTAACCAAGTAGTTTATATACTTTCAACAATACGTTTTTGATAGTAACTTTGCTAGGCAATAGCAATAAGGACGTGGGATTAACGGGGATTAAAGAAATATGTTGTAGAGCACTTCGAATACTTCAAGTTTACTTAGTAGCTTTTTTTGAGTTTAATATCAGAGTAAGTTACGCGGGCTTCCTAAAAAAGTATTGTAAAACAATATAAAAAAATCTTTGTCAATTGTGTAACGATCTACAAATTGATGGGACGGTCGCCCCTGGACCTCAAGCCAACTTTAACCAATCAACATCGTGAAATTTGATTAATCCCGAATCAGTCCGAAAATCAAAACAAGTGATTAAACTCAATTATCTCAAAATAAAATATATGTAAATATGGGCTGTTTTAATTGGGGACACCCCATATATTCATTTTGTTCATATAAAATTCTCTATCGTGAATGTGAATTCTATAGCACGTTTATTTATTTTTAATAGACATACATAATGCTGTTGTTTGCGGGTTTTGCAAGAATAGCACAACTTAAACGGTCGCTTGCAGAATTGGTTTCTGCTACTTCGATCGCCTTGCTTCAAACTAAACAACGACTAAGCGTTATTGGAATATTTGGTACAAACTTTGAGCTCCTGCGATCGGTTGATAGTTCAGAAAATGGCAGTCGGCGAAAAGAACATCGCAGAAATGCCTGTAAGACCAAACTATCGTGCTCCTGAGCTTACCTATCGCTTTGCGCCACGGTATTTTGAACGAAATTAAATTTTAATATAGAAGATCACTATTCTCATTTAATTGTTTTTTTTTCTTTAGGTCTTTTTGGTTTCGATAAACTAGGTACTATACATTCTTTATTATGCTCACGTCAATTGACTTCACTTCGATTATAATTATTATAACTGATACAATTTAAGGTCCTTCCTCTATTTCGTATTTGCAAATACACTGTTGGAGTGGTATTGAAGAAGCCTTGCAAAAATTAGGTGCTAAAGTTGTAGTTACCAAGGTTCCAAGGTAAACTTTTCATTTGTTTTCATCATTGATATACATAATAAACGTGATGTTAATAATTATCTTATATATATATCAGATATATACATATATATACATATATAACTATAATATATATTAATTTATTACTTTATTACTATATAAAGAATCGGTTGTTGTCTTGCATCAAATCTTAGAAACAAACTTATCCGGATGTAATGTAAATTTGTTGGCACATTCGATGGTTTGGCAGAAAATTATGTGATTATTCAAAATTTTGGTTTAATCGTTTAATGTTGCGGCTTTTTCTAATTTTTTTTTTCTCCTTTTTCATGATTTATCATTTTTCAATCTTTAAGGTGGACTTGATTGTAGACATCTGATTACTCATCTTCTACTGAGAAATCTATTGTTCGAACATGCAACTCCACACCACGGTAGTCCATTTATGGGTTGGTGTCGGGATAATATAGGAGTGGCGAAATTAATCAAACGTTCGAAGAAGCTGCTAAAGTAGTAGTTAAAACAAATGGCTGAGAAAACACGTGGTCACCAGAATCTTAATGATTCAAGATCATCTCTATTAGAATCAAGAGTTCAAGAACAAACAGTCCTTAAGGTCTCCTTCTCAAGCAGAAAATATTAAAAAAGAACAGTCTCGCAGTACTATTGTTGCTACAAAAACGAATCAATCTGAACCATCCAAAGCTTCTAATAAGAAATCATTTAACATACCCATTTCTTTTAATCTTCCGAATTTTCATCTTCCGAATTTTAATCTTTCTATTCCAAACATTAACCTTTCAAACATTAGCCTTTCTAGTTTATCTTCTATTCCACAAACAACATATACTATTTTGCATCCCATTACTCGAGCCTTAATTCAAGCTTTTGACACTCCTGCTTACAGTACCGGTAATCTTACTACTGATTATTGTGTTAACTATTTCAATAAGAGTACTCCCAATAATCCTTCAGCTGCATACTATTCATATGGTGCTTCTACAAATGTTCCGATTTGGTCACCCCTATATTTTCCTTATCAGATAATGAAGGTTCTAATGATGGGATTGGTTAGTGTTAAATCCGCTCAATGTGGCAAATATATGGGAACTGTAGAATGTGATCATTGGGACTTGACTAATAGATGGAAACTTAAAATAGGTTCAAGCTTTGATCCTGTTGAATTTTATTTAAATGTTGCAACTTTTTTGGCGACCGAGGGCTATTAAAAGATAAATAAAATTGTTTTTTTAATAATTCAGAATATACAACACATTCAAAGAAAAGTTCATTTATTTATCAATTAATACAATGAGTTAGTGGTTGTTATACCTTATCATTATAAATTTGTTTATTTAAATCAAAATTTGTTGCTTATCCGAGTAGAATGAACAAGATCGTCCAGCACGTAATTCATTGTTGATCACCCAATAAAAAATTTATGAAATAAATTTAACTTTGGATTTTAAATGCACTATCAGATACGGAGGCTTTCAGCCTTACTTGCACATAGAAATCTGGGGCAAGTTACAACAATCTCCGAATTTCAAATGTAAAGCTGACTGTATTTATAAATGACGATAATAGTGTAAATACAGAAATTAACTAAAAAACAATAAAACTGTCGGTGCTTTAAAGTGCACAAGTTTTTTTTTTTACTTGTTTTTTAACGGTTATTTTCTTTTACATATAATTTTTGATCCGAATTTTCAAGTTTATTGTCATAAGAATACTCTTTTTCTTTATCATTCATAAATTTAAAATTAATAACAACTCATTATCAGACATTATGTAACGGATATTAATTTTGATCAAGAGTATACGTTTAAAAGTTTATTTATTTGTTTTTAAAGTTCTAAAGCAATTATTTTTTGATTAACGATTACGTGGTTTTATCGTATTATTATAACTCATATAGAAAATATTTAAAATATATCAAACTACGTTTTTTTTCAAAAAAAAATTTACATTTATAAACACATTAGATAAAATTCAATTTATTAAATTTTTTATTAAATTTTATTAAATTTTATTAAATTTATTACAGTATTATATCAAATAAATCGAAAATAATAAAAACTTTTTAACATGTAATTATAAACTTCTATGCACTAAACAAAATATACAAATAACGAATTTAATAAAAGTTTTAGAGACACTTAGTTTCAGAGATTATTTCTCTTACTTATCCCAACCACCACGTAGAGGTGTGTCTCTTTGGTTGGGGAAAGTACAATAGAGTATATGGTACTAATGGAGTCAAGTGTAGCACCTGTATCTTGAAAATAAGTTAGCACCGACTCATATTATACTCCAACCAAGTTCTCTCCTGCACTTCCCGTACTAGAATCCGGTTGTTCTTCAACTAAGCTTGTTATTCATTAAGCTTGTTCTTGACTGAAGCTTGGCTCTTCTTAGATCGCTTTTGCAAAAACCTTTCTGACCAGGTTTTTTCTCTGCTTAAATCAAGGAAGACGCTTAACTGGCTCCTCATACGGAGCCAGTAGACCTTGAAACAGGGGAAGTTAAAAAAGCTGGACGTCATGGAGAGAAGATGAAGCGAACTAAAAGCGTGAAAATTAAAAAATTCGGTAAACACACTATATTTATGATGATCACGTTTGTTATGACGTTTGTTATGATGATCCATATCCGCGGATTTTTGGAATTACCCTTTTTTAGGGTTCCAAATTTTATATCAGCTGATCATTTTATACCCTAAAATAGCAATCATCTGATTATTTATCACCCCAAATTGTCTAATAATTAGTTATTAAAAAACAAAATTTTATATATATTAAAGCACATCAAACCAATCGCCAGTCCTCAAAACCAATCACCAAAACCAATCATAGCAATCTTTACTTTACTTTAGTAAGTAAATATATTTAAAAGCTATGAACGTTTTACTTCTTCGCAATAGTAAACTGTGATTTGTTGATTTACGTGCCTAGTTATTGAAAGCATTTTCGGTGCTTTGATCATAGTTAAAATGTATTGAAAATAAGGGCTTTTAATTAGGGGAAGTATTATAGTTTATGTGGTTTTGTTATAGATCTTTGTTATATGTAAATCAGTAATAGAAACAACCGCTTATTATTTTTTGCATTTGGAAATTTTCGGTGGCATCTAACAAACTACTTAGAATCGACAAACACTAATGGAGATTTTTATTTAGATCTGTCGTAGCACTACATAAGTGCAATACTTGAGCACAGCTCAATAACATTATTTGTATCATTGACTTCGATCGCTAGAAAATTTTATTGAAATTTGTTTACTGGAACTAAAGAGAGCGAAGTCAAGGAATATCTGGTTCAACTGGTTAAGGTAACGAAGTAAAAGCCTTTTAGCCTTACTCTACTGATTTCAGAAATGTCCGGGTATGGTTTAACTAATTTGACTAGAACTAATGAAGGTCAAGTATATATATGGGCCAGAATTTGAGTGTGCGAGAGTGTTCACTTAAAAAAGTCTGTCTGTATTTTTTTTTTAAAAAAAAAATATAGTACTGGGTTATCAGGAAGGCAACCATATTCAGATGTTTATTAATTAGCTAAGTTATGCCTTTCAGATTTGTAACTACTAAATTTAATAAAATTCATATTTTAATCATAACAAAACAAAAAAAAAATAAAATAAAACAAATAATTATGTTAAAAATTTTATTTTTTTATTTGAAAAAAAGCCCGTTTGATATTATTAAAAATTCAAAGACAATTTAGCCAATAATTAAAGCTTTAGCCTATAAAACGCCGCTATTACACTTGTCTATTTTTCAAGAATTATATGTTCGAATCAAGCTGGTAATGGTATATCAGTTGCGATTCAGACGTTTCATTGCTACTATTTAAATCAAAAAACTAATATATACTCATTAGTTACTGTGTTTTGAGCTGTTTGAAACTTTCAAACAAATAAATAAAATTATATATACCCTATAAATCGCCGTATACAAGACCCGGGTCTTCTACATTCCACCAATTTTAAAATCTATAATAGACCCGGGTCTAGTATACAGTCGAGAGTTCACGTTACTAAGAGGAAAACTTTGGAGAGTATGCACGTTTTGCATTTATAATAGGTGGTCCAAATATTTGAAAAACCCATGTTTGATTAATATACTGTGATTCACATCCGGGTATATTATGTAGTAGGTCTACTATTATGGGGTTTTGTATACGGCTACTTACGGCAACGATTTTAAGATCTTAAATGAAATGTAGTTCTTTTCAAATATCTAGACCGCATGTCATAAATACAAAGCGTGTACCTGGGATCTAATATAAGGTGAAATTTAATAAGCTCGGGTTTTGTATACGGCAGTACAGTAAAACAAATCGCTCAATGTGATTGGATATCAACTAATGACGCACCCTATTTGTGTAACTAAAATGTTTAGGGTGCGTCAATGATCTGCATAAATCCAAAAATCCGCGGATATGCACATTTGTTATGATGTTTGTTATGATGATCACATTTGTTATGGCGTTTGTTATGATGATCACGTTACTCATCAATTTTTATTGGTGATCAATGTGTCAATAACAATGGCAAATCTTAACGTAGACCAGGGGGTCCCATGATTAATCCGTAGACCCCTTGTTTACCTGATATATAATGATCTGCATAATTTATTTGTTTTGATACTTTCCTTTCGTCCTTTTGGTGCCGCTGTTGCTTCGTTGGTTTTAGGCTTTGTCCTTTGGTGCTTCGTCACTTTGGCGTTTCGTTTTTTTGGTGCTTCGTCCTTTTGGTGCTTCATCTTTTTGGTGCTTCGCCCTTTTGGTGCTTTATCTCTTTGGCATCTCGTCATTTTTGGGTGTTTCATCCCTTGGTACCTTGTCTTGTTAATTTTGGTGCTTTGTCCTTTTGGTGCTTTGTTTTTTTGGTGCTTCGTTCTTTTGATGCTTCATCACCTCGGTGCTTTACTCTATTGGTTTTTCGTTGGTTTTAGGTGCTTTATTTTTTTGGTGCCTCATCGCTTTGGCGTTTCGTCGTTTTTGGTGTTTCTTTTTCCTTTTGATGTTTTGTCCTTGGGTGTTCCGTCATCGTTTTGGTTCTTTGTTCCTTTGGTGTTTATTGTTTTGGTAGTTTTAATGCGGTTTGTTTATAACTTTGTGGATTTTTTTACACCGTTTTACTGTAATGGTTATGTTGTAAGAATAAATAAAATATTTTAAATAAATTATAATTTATCGTTAAATAAACTGTATATAAGTTGTAATAAAACATTTCATTAAATTTGGTAATTAATTACTTTCGCTCAAAGTTTCTAAGAACGTTAAGTATTAATTGAACAATCATATTTCAAGCTACCCCGGTCTACGATAAAATTGTAGACCCTGGGTCTACGCTAAGGGTCCTCAATAACAATACCGTGGTGGGCACGGGGTCAAAGACAATTGATCATGTGATAGTATAATGCTCTGATTAGGGATCCTAATTTTCTGCTGCGACAAACCCCAAATTCTGCCTGCTTACACTTCGAATTATGCGAATTATGCGATAAATTTTTTTAAATTATGCTACAGATCATGCGGATCAGATAAAAATATGCGAAATTTATCATTATAAATTTTTATCATCATTATTGTAAGTACTGAACCTACCCATCAGTAACTTACCAATAAAACCACGAAATCTGTGTAATATAAAATTACGAAAAGAGTCGTGTTTACAAAACTGTCTTTTGCGCCAAACAAAAAAATTCCCTGCAAAATTTTAGTATAAGGCCACGCAAAGTTAATTTTTTTGGTTTGCATAACCCGCCGACCTTTTTTTTTTAAATTTCAATCATGCCAATTATTCCATTTTGCTATTTAATTTTTACCTTAATTTGAAAAAAAATCTAAAAATTCTGGGTGTGAACATGAGCATATTAATTTACAGTAGATTAAAAAAAAAAAAAATACGACCAACCAACTGAAATTTTGGAACACCATGTTATTTTTCTTATTAAATTTTTAAAACATTCAACCGTTATTTGAAATTTCAAATCTGATAATTTATGAAATTTATGTTTCGTACAATCAAATGCTGCGTCCAATAGGAACTGGTGGGGAAATTGATAAACCCGATATTACTCGATCTTTGATTCCATGCGCAGATTATGCTTTATTAATTATGCGAAATTCATCTTGATATGCGAATATAGCTGTCGCAGATCCGCGGTATCCCTAGCTCTGATTGGCTATTATAATAAATATAGTTTGACGGCCTTCTCATACAGAATTATTGTAAATATTTAATGCTATCGTGCTTTAAAATGACAAAATTTATTATCAAATATTATCTATTTGAGCCAAATTGAATTTGTCTGTGAATTAACCGTCTGTAGAATAATCTTGCCTGTAAATTAATTGTCTATGAACTAAGTTGTCTATAAAGTAATTGTTAGTGATTTAATACAAAATATATAACAAAGCGAAAAGTGCAAAGATAGAATGAAAATAAATTCGAACGGCTCATATGGTAATAAAGTTGACCAGAATTATGACAAGTATTATAATGTTGGGCAACGTTATTGTGATCATCGATCACCGTAACAAAGACAATGAAAAAAGTAAAATATAGAGAAGTATAAGTGTTACACAAAATATGTAATCGCAGAATTAATATAAATAGAAAGAGCACTTTTGACTGGTAACGAATAAAGAGAAGAGAAGCGTATAGTAAAGATACTTACGCCTGAAAGTTGTTTCAGTGTGCGTCGTATAGTAAAGATACTTACGCCTGAAAGTTGTTTCAGTGTGCGTTTTGTTCCAAGCGAGACGTTTATAACGATAACCAGCTGAGCAAGATAACATCCGTAACTGTTTAACTCTGTGATATGCAACGTTTCTGGTTTTAGCGCGACTGCATCACGCAGCTACCCTAATTATTAAAGTTCATTTACGAATGGAGCCAATGGAGGCCAACTAGCTTATATACTAATTCCATTAGCATTGGTTCCATTGGCTCCATTGGTTTGCAATTTATTTCAATGGAGTACAATATATCCATTGCCAACCCTGACTGGAGATATTAGTATCCACCCATATGTTATGTTATAATACTGTAGTTTTTTTATTAAAATTTAGGGTTAGGGAACTTTTATATGTTAAAGTTAGAATTAGAGTTAGGGTTTTAAATACTGTATATTGGTGTTACACGAGTTTACACGACACTATGAGAGGTTTTGGGGGTTTTGAGCATTTTTACTTAAGAGCAGGACACGGAAATATTATTTGATTCTAAGCAAAAATTTCGATTTATTTCGATGTTGGCCAGAATTAGCATTGAGTTAGCCGTAATCATGTGATCCCGGCTGGAATTAAAAAGTGTTACACGGTCATTTTACATTCAAAGGCCAATCATTTTACGTCACATGATTAAATTCACCGTCTCCCTGTGTACCCGATCCCGTTTACTTAGCACCCCGGATATTAATATCCCCGGTATCAATTAAAAATAGCACAGTATCATAGCAATTATAAATAATGCAGCTCTTTATAATAAACATTGCAACTACTGAAATTTCATTCTATAATAAAATTTTTTAACAAATATTTTAAAAAATTTACTTTTTATAGAAATTGATTTTCATATCATGAACCAAGGTTTAGTGACACAACCGCATAGATTTTTTTAAAATAAACTGATCTCAACTCAGATACTGTTTGACAAAATTCAGGTGCGCCATCAAGCTGATGTAAAAGCTTAGTATTCCACGGTCTTATTTATATAACTCCATATTAAAGATGTGCCTACGCGCGAAATAAATGATTTAGTTATTAATAAAAATAAAATAAAATTATTGCTAAGTGTTGAATTCAAAATTTCATATTATATGAGGTCATCGTGTATTTCGCGTGAGGTCATATGATATGCGAATTATAAGCTATGTTTTTCGCGCGAGCACATCTCTATTTCATCTATTTTTTTTTTTTCCTAACATCAAAAAAGTCACTAGACCCAAACGGAAAGAAACCTTGTGATTATTAAACTAATTCTATGAAATACGCCATTTTAAATTTAAAAATAGTATGGAAATCTAAAGAACTATAGTTATTGCCCACGAAATAGGAATAACTAAAAATTCGACACATCTGATGATCGGAATGAAGGAATAGCGTAGCCATTCTTATCATCAGATTTGTGACAAATTTTAATTGTTGTTTGCTTCGCGGGCAATATCACAAATTATCAATCTTGCATTAATTAAAAGAATGTAGCGAAAGCATTTTTAAGATTAAATAACATTCATTTGACTATAAAATATTGGGATGGTCGATACCGATACTGTGTGTATAAAATTAGGAACTTGTCAATTAAGTAACAAGGCTACCATTATTGCGAGATCAGATTACTTTATTGGATTACATGTTCAATTGCCGGTTTAACTTTTTTTCATGTTATGATCTTTAAGGCATCTTGTTAGATGCAGTTTTTTTCTGGTTTATATAATAACTACATATGATTGTTGAATCAAAATACTATAATTATTATATGTTTCTGAGCCTGTGATCAGTAGTATAAGAAAGGTGAGGTTGTTTTCGCCAATACGAAGATATTTAAGGACTTTTGTCTAGTAGAGAAAGGTATCGTAAATTGCTGTATATAAGATCCGGGTCTAGTACTGTACATGTGGAGAGTTTGTACCATTAGAAGAAAAAATTTAAAAAGCATGCATATTTTTTATTCATAGTGGGCAACCTAGATATTTAAAAAAAAACCGCATTTTGTTATTGTAAATTTTGAGATTCACACCCGGGTCTAGTACATTGGAGGTCTGATATCTGGAGAGGTTTTGTATACGGCAGTTTACGGTATGTTGCTTTTTTGCTATCGTTCGCCTTTTAGTGAAGGCTGGTTTTACTTCTCTCAATGACTCATAAATGAAGGGCTTACAAAGACCTTATGTGATTATAATGATAGCAAGGTCCTCATAATGATGATTAAACTCCATGGCTGCAATAATAGTGCAAAGGCCTTATGTTTTGGTAATTATCATGACTGAGATAGCAATGCAAGGATCTCATGTTATGATTAGGCTCCGCGGCTGCGATAGCAGTGCAAGAACCTATGGGTAAGTAAAAACACTCACATGCTACATAACGCTATTTAACTGATACTCGTTACAGCTTTGTGATTTCTTCTTGGCTACATTTCTATGCGAAGATGCAATAGATTAGTTTTATTAGGCTACATGTTTTCTTAATGGCTATAAGTAAGTGATGTGTATAAGGCGAATTAGTTAGTTTTGGATAGAAATATTTTTTTTTGGAATCTAGATATCCTAATATGTATAATATAACGCCTTTAATTGATAGCAAATAATATCTCCATATGTTCTTGTGTAAATAAAGTTATCTAATCGAGCAATAATAATTTATTACAATATTAAAATTTTCATGTAGAACTAGATTTTTATTTATAGATTAACAGTCCAATACTTTAATATAATATTTTTCTTAAAGGTTAATATTATAAAATAGAGAGAGAAAAACAAAATTATTAATAAACTTACGATATAGATAAAATGTAAAAAAAACTATATACAAAAATTTTTTATAACTGCTGTGATGTAAAAAAGGAACCAGAATTGAAAATAGGTAGATCAAAGCAAGACCACCAGTCTTACTATAGGTGTTGAATTCTATTTCATTAAGATAAGTATAAATTTAAATATCTTAAAATTTTAATTAAAAAAATGTTATTATCAGTAATTGATAGCACATATTATTATAAGGTCTATATCAAAATTGACCGGAACTAACCCTAACTTTAACCTAATTACGTGCTAACTTGTCGGGATCTGGGAAAACGATAGGAACCAATTTTTATACTATATGCTATATATAACAATATTTATGATTTGTTGAAACTAACTGCTAAGTAGAGAATAATGAAATCATTTACTATTGTAATTTAGGCGAATTTTATTAATATGATCGTAAAGAGATTTTTATTACACATCAACTAACTGTTTATATACTCAAAATTTCTGCTGAAGATGCTAAGCCTTCCTTCCAATGGGAGGTTTCAAAATTGACAGATAAATGACGCATTTCGAAAAATTTTTAAATAGCAATTTTACTATGCTGAATTATAAATCGGAAAAATAAAATAAAATTTAAAAACAAAATAGATTTTTTAAAATACAGTATTTGTTAAAAGATTTTTATTATAGAACGAAAATTTTAATAGTTATTATGTTTTATTATATAAAAATTAAAACATGTTGCATTATTTATAATTGCTACTAAATTTTTAAAAGTGGTAGACTAATTTTTATTTTAAGCATATTGTTTTTAATTTTATTTGATTTTAATATTATTTTTTACTTATATAATAATTTTTATAAATCTTTTAATAAAGCAAACAAATAATAATAATTTGTTTAATTTGGCTAAAATATAAATTTAAATTAATAATAAAAAAATTATTTAAATTTATACAAATTTACAGTATACATATAACTTTTTGAACAAATTTTTAAATAACATATTTCACCTTGCATTTATGATGTTTGATTATCTATGTTATATTACCTCAAAAACTAGCTAATTAATTAGTACGCAGTACTCTAAATAAAAATACTTACAACCCAAACATGACTATAAAAAAAGTCGATTCGCGTTTTATATTCCGTGTTTTTCCCATAAATGTTCATATTCACGGAACTTATAACCTTAAATTATGGGCTTGTCTAGATTTTGCAATTATGTTACAGATTCACGGAGTTCTTTACAGAAACCTATATTTTTTTGCTAAATATGTTTACATTATATCTATCTATTATACTGTATATTAAACAATGTTAACAATATTATTATTATTATATGATCTAAATTAATGTCGCAGATCATAATGAAATCGGATTAAAATGAAATATTGGGTTTCCTATTTAACCTTCTAAAAACAAAAACCCATTTATACTTGTTTAATATAAACTACTAACCATTAACCTTAACCCCTAACTCTAAAAAATGCGCCTCAAAAAAATTTTACTTTTTCGCTTGTCAATTTTTTTATACTATACATATTTCATTTTATTCTATCACAATAAATATGTATGAATATATATTAAACATACTGTATTAATTATATTTTTTTTCTTTCTGTTAACTCTCTTATAACTTCATCACTAATAATATGTTTATTATATAGGTACAATACAACTTTTATAAAATAATGTTATTAATCTAATAATAATAATAAATAATAACAATAAGAATATAATAGAATAAAAAAAAATTACAATATTTTAATAATATAATAAACATATAATAAAAATAATGATTGTCCAATAGTCTTTGGTAACAAAACAAAGAAAAAAATCGCTTAGGCCATACAAATTTAATTACTTGGTTTTCATAACATGAAACTTTTAAAAGGCCCGGCCGGCTATTTTTTTTTTTTTTTTTTTAAAGTTCATATATAAAATTTTATAAAATTATAAAAAAAAATCTTTTTTTAAATTCTACCCGGTTATTAAACCATATAAAAAATTTTTTTAAAAGTTTCCAAATTTTGACCCGGAAAATACTCTTTGAGGTCTAACAAAAAAGATTCCTTGTTCAATTTTACATCCAATATCTTTTATTCCTAACTTGCTAATATCCAAGGTTAAGTTGCTTTTAAAAAAAAGGTTCACCTTGGTTATGAATAAAATTATTTCTAATATATTTCTAATATGCTTATAATATATATAAAATAAGTCTTTTACAAGAAAGTTAACAGACCTTACTATGATTTAATATTATTATGTTAGATATATTTTTAAAAAAACAAAGTTTCTGTAAAGTTATCACAAAAAGTATGGAAGTAAATCGAAGTTGAATAGTAAATTTCATAGTAAAAATTGTCGAAAGTTACTATGGACTTTCAATAATGCTGGAATATTTGCTTCTAACAAAGGTTGTATAGTAAGTTATTCTGGGTTTAATGGTGGTAGAATTATTGAATTATGATTAGTAGATCGTGAAATTTTTTACTTATTGTCAGAAACTTTTGGTATTCCACTACAATATGAAAGTAATAGAGATTTACCCATTAAAATTCTTTTATAAAAACTTATAAAACTCTAATGGAATCTATAAAAAATATACAGTAATTGGAGCAAAATACCATAGGTGTATTTTATAATATATAAATGACGTGTTTCTAATTTGAAATTCAAATTTATTTTGTTCAGACCAGTGTTGGTTGGCATTTGGACTATATCCAATAATAATTTATTTCATTATGTATATTCAATAATAATTTCACATATAAAAATTTATAAGTCTAAATTTGTCCAAATAAAATTAATTTCATTTGAACATGGACATACGAAATTTGTCCAAATAAAATTTTATTTATTCAAAATTCGCACAATTTGCCAACAATTGGCATTTGGTTTAGGTTAACAAATCAAAAATTCGTACATTGATTTGTTAATAATATCAGGTAATCTTGTGATTTCCATTTACATTTGAGTATGTAGCCAATTTATTTGAATCTCGCAAAAAACTCATTGATTTCAGCGTAGCAGGTTTATATTACTATATAGTAAAGTTTAATTCATAATGTAATAATAGTGTAATGTGATTGAAGCAGGAGAAATTTCCCAATGGAATCAACCTTAAGCGTAACGGCAAGAAAAATACATCATAATGTAAGTCAATGAAGGAAAACACTCCATTTTGTCGCACACATTTTACATTAAACCGACATCACGCGGGTGACAATTTATTATTAATATGTAACTAATAAAATGCTAATCATAACCCTATGTGATATCGGTTAAGCGGGATGAGCATAGAAGTTACAGGCATGCCACCATGGCATGTCAATAGTCAATAGCGTAGGCATGCCACTTATATAGAAAGAGCCAATAATTGTTCTCGGATCATAATGAAATCGGATTAAAAATGAAAATATGGGCTTCTATTTAACATTTTAAAACCCACTTATACTTGTTTAAAACTAATCTCTAACCTTAACCCCTAACACTAAAAAAATGTGCCCCAGAAAATTTTATTTTCGGTAACTTGTCAATTTTTTTTAATACTATACATATTTTCATTTTAATCTGTCACAATAATTGTATAAAAGAGTCCGAAAAATTCCGGATAGAAAATGGGGTCGAGAAGGAAACATCCGAAAACATCCAAGAAATGCAACTCCAATTCAATATTAATTATATTATGTCATGCTCAATACCTATGGTGATGAATTTTGGTTAATGGGCATGTCGAATTTTTTTAGCCGTGCCACCCACCATAGCCCATAGCTGTATGTCCACCCGCAATGAATATAAAAATATAAATTACTAAGCGTCCATGGTAAAAAAAACATATGACAAAACTCAACATAGTGAATGCATATGTCAAACCAATAGTCTCATAATAATCGGAAAATTTTTTTTAATAAACTGGTTGATCCACTTATCGACTTTTAAAATAACGTTTTTATTGGTAACAAAGATTATAATTTTAATCTACTTATCAAGTTAGATAACTGAATAAAATATTCATATTTGTTAATAAATTTGGGAAAGATTATTATCATCGGAGATTTTATTTTCTAAATGAATACCATTGAAAATTTATTAACGAATGTTATTGAAAATTTATTAACGATGAATGTTATTGAAAATTTATTAACGAATGTGTTATTGAAAAATTTATTAATGAATAATATATACGTATTGAAAATTTATTAATGAATATTATATATTGAAAATTTATTTGGTACATATAACAGAATAATTAATTTATAAATAAATCAATAAATTAAGTGGTCAAATATGCATGAGATTACTTGGCAGCATTTTTTTTTTTTTTTTTTCGATTTGAATAATGAAATCAAAAAAAAAAAAATCTTCGGAATATACAATTAAAAAATTCATCAAGATTTTCCAACAATAATTGGTAATAGAATAAATAATAATAAGTTTACGGCAGAATTTTCAAATAAATCCTATCGATCTTTATTAACCATATTTACGTTCCTCAAAACGAATTACTTTTTTAGATTCTAGATTCGGATTTTCTTTATTTTAAGAAAGTCTAGAAAGTTTAGTAAGTCTAATAGTTTAGTTAAGCATGTACACATATATGTGCGTACATAAAAAAAAAATATGAGTAATTGAATTTCTAACGTTTGAATGTACAGTACGTTTGAATGTTATACGGTGTATCGAGTTTTCCCGATTTCAAGGATCACTAGTGAAACAACTAAATTTGGCACAATAATCAATCACGAATGCAATAGAAATTTGATTGTTGATCTCGGGTTTTGAATTAACTATTAACAAAAAAGGATCTGTAATACTGTACGTATATTATTATTATTAGTATTATTAATAATTAACAAAGGTTTAACCAATCATTCAGGAGAATAACGATAAGGAAAGTACGAAGATACGCGTGATATATATGTCGTAATCAAAGCTTTAAAATTTTTTTTATCAAGTTATCAGTTAAGTATGTGTTAAGTACATACATACCAGTACTAATCTTCCTCGTGCAACATTCATATGTGTCATATTACCCTGCATGTATATAATATAAATTTGCATAACTTTATGCTTTGCTTTTGTCACTATTATATAAAAAGAGTTATATCAGAATACTTTTTAGTAAATGTACAAACCTTAAAAATCTTATCGAGTTCCTAAAAAACGTTTCTTTACGAATTTTACGAATGAAAAAAAAAAAAAATCATAATGCTAAATTTTAGTAAAAATAAATATAAGAGTGATTCATTGCTGACAATCAAGGTATGTATTATATGAAATACGGTTTCATGAAATACGGTTTCGATATATATATATACATATATAATATATAATATATATATATATATATATAAATATATATATATTTTTTTATTTTTTTTTTTATTTTTATTTATTTATCTTATTTTTTTTTACAACCAATTTTTTTTTAAACAGCTTCATCAAGATGTAAAAGATCCGAATTCACAAACGATCAATGTCAACGAGAACGAACAAGTAGTCAATTTACAAGAAACAAAAGAAACAAAAGAAACAAAAGAAACAATAGTTAATAAAAGATCTCATTTTCGAAGAAAATCTATCGGATTAATAATCAAATCAAAAATACCAAAACATTTTCATCCAACATTTCAAAAAGCCATCAAAGCAACGAAAGAAAAAAAATATCAAGAAGCAACTGAATATTGGTCAGAATTATTAAAGAAATATCCAAATAGTTATTCTACAAGATGTGAACGTGGAAATGCCAATTTCAATCAAAATGAATATGAAAAAGCATTACAAGATTTGAATATGGCAATAAAACAAAAACCAACAAAAATAAAAGGATATTATATTAGACTTAAAATATATAAAGCTTTGAAGAGATACGATAATGCATTATCTGATATAAATTTTATATTAGCTATTAATTCTAAAGATAAAGATGCTGAATATGTACGGATTCAAATTCTTATTCGTTTAAAAAGGTAAGCTTCTTACTCTCTTTAATATATTTCATGAATTTATTTTTTTTTTTAATAATCTTTATTTATTATATATTTATTATATATTTATTATATATATATTATATATATATTTATTATATATATATTTATTATATATATTTATTATAGATATGATGATGCATTAAAAAGTTTAACATTAGGATTACAATCAAATCCAAATGATGTAAAATTATTATCTGATCGAGGAAATGTTTATCGTGCACTACAAAAATATGATAACGCGTTAATTGATCTAAATCATGCCTTGAAACTTTATCCAAAAAATGTATTGGCTTTATTAAGTCGTTCTAAAGTTTATAGAGTTCAACAATTATTATTTCGTGCTCGTTATGATATAGATGAAGCTTTACAATTAGATCCTCAAAATCCAAAACTTTTAAGAAATCGTGGAAAAATTAATTTTTTATCTAAATTTCATTTAAATGCTAGTGAAGATTTAGATAAATCTTTAAAAATTGAAGAACATTCTTCTGGTTATAGATATCGTGGTAAAGCTTTATTAATAATGAAGAAATATCCTGAAGCTATTGCTGATTTCAATAAAGCTTTGGAAATGAAACCTCAAAATGAAAAATTTATTTGTTTTGATAGAGGTGAAACTTTTTTTAAATTAGGTGATTTTGAAAAAGCTTTATTAGATTTAGATAAAGCTTTAAATTTTACTAAAGATCCTACTATTATTTCTCAAATACATCAACTTCGTGGTTCTGCTCATGAAGAATTAGGTCATCATCAAGATGCTAAATTAGCTTTGGCAAATATAATAAATTTACAACCAAATAATCTTAAAGTTATACATCAACACGCAAATTTATGTGAATCTTTATCTTTATATAATGATTCTTTATCTGATTGGAATAGATTATATAATTTATTAAATCATGATTCAAATTTAGATTGTGATAAAAAATCTATTAAAGCTGTTCTTTTAAATCGTGGAAGAATTCTTTCAAAACTTTGTAGATTTGATGAAGCTTTATCCGATTTTAATCAAGGTTTAAAATTATTTCCTCAAAATGTTGGTTTATTATGTTATAGAGCTGAAATTTATCAACAATTAGGTAGATATAATGAAGCTTTAAATGATTTAAATGATAATATAGATCAACCAAAAAATACTTGTCAATTTTATGTTACTAGAGCTGGTATTTATAAATCTTTAGAAAAATATCCTGAAGCTTATCAAGATTTAAAAATGGTTTTAGAATCTAAATTTGATCTTACTTCGGAAATTTCTTATAATTCTTATACTCTTGGATTATGTTATAGAGGTTCAATTTATCGTATATATAAAAAATATGATAAAGCTTTGGCTGATCTAAATTTAGTTATTCAAAGAGATCCTAATAATGCTTTGGCATTATGTGAAAGAAGTGTTGTTTATAAAGAACAAGGACAATTTGATGATGCTTGGAATGATATAGAAAAAATGTTATTATATTGTTAGATTATTTTTGAAAAATTAAATCTTTAGGATTCTTTAATGTAAAATAAAAAATTTCCTAAATTTTATAAATGTAGAATTAGATAAAATTTTTTTTTTCTTGTATTTAGGTTTTACTTGTATTTTTATTTCTTTATAAAATGTCTAATAAAATCGTAATTAAAAAATTTCAAAAATATAATGCAAAAGTTTCAAGTATCTATCGTTGTACTGTCTATATTATTATGTGTAAAAGAAATTTACGTAATTTCTTAGTTTTAAAACTTATATAAAATATAATCATCGTTGTCATTACTGTCATATTAACAACAGTATGTATAAATCTTTGATTTACTGTATATGCGTCGTAATTTTTAATTCAAATTCAAAAGTTATAAAAATGGAAAAAAAATTTTCTATTCCGCATTTAATGACAAACAAAAATAACTATAATAATAACCGATAAACATGCTTGGATTTGCATTCTCACGCGCAAAGTTGTGACAAGGGGTACGTATGATTCATTTCCTTTGATTATTCGTTCGCCCGATTCCAATTATGCATAAAAAGATTACCTTTTTGTATTACCATTAATCGATATAATTGACAACAGCACCACTTATGTTTTATGTGCGTGAATTACAACATATTATATGCAGTTGAAAAGTTTATCCAACTTTTTTAGAAGGTTCTTCGTCATATATTCTAAAAAAGTTTAGTATCATTAATTTTTTTTTTTTTTAATACGCATATATTCAACTTATATATATACTACACTTAGTAGGGAACATCGACAATAGCTGAGTTTATTAAAATAAAGGTTTGTTTGTTACTCAAAAATCATTAATCATTTATGCGAATCAAAATTTTCCTATAAACTTATTTAAGGACAATCGGATTTTGATCAAACTATAACGGTAGGATCATATAAACAATCGTAAACAAAAAAAAATTTTTTTTATAAAATTCCTGGGTTTATATATATATATATATATATAATAACTTTCTTTCTTAATTAAAAAAAAAAACAAGAGAATTTATATATTATTTAAGCATGCGCAAAACATCAACTGGTTCAACTCCTGTTCGAGGGGCTAAAACCGCTAAATCAACTTCTTCTACTACTTCTCAAAAAACCTCTACTTCATCAAATACTTCTTTACAATCCAATCAAAGTAATTTAAAAAAACCTTCAACTGTTAAGAGTTCAGGTGCATCTGATTCTCAAAATAGGTTATCTCCAAGAAATACTTCTCCACGACATTCAAGATCTCCTTCACCTTCATCCGCAACAACTTCGAAACCTATTAGAGCCACTGCTTCATCTTCTATTAAAGATGCAATTGCTCAAGCTAGATTAAAAAAAGCAACTAACAAAACTTCTACGAAAGAAGAAGAACAAGAAGTTGGTACTAAAAGTTTGAATGTAATAGTTAAACAAGCAAAATCTTCAGGTATAAATTATAATATTAAATATATATATATATATATATATATATATATATATATTTCATAAAATTTGAAATAAAATAAATAAAATGTTTATTTCTAAATATTATTTTTATAGGTCGTATAAATATTTCTCATCGATCTCTTAAAGCAATTCCAGAAGAAGTATGGAGAATGTATGAAGTTGATCCAAAAAGTATCACTATTGATTTTAGTGGTGGTGGTTCTGATGTATGGTATGAAACTGTTGACCTTGTTAGAATGGTAGCAGCTGATAACCAACTTGAAGTAATTGATAAACGAATTGCTGATTTTAATGCACTCGTTTTCATTGATGTAAGTATTTTATTTTTGTTTTTTATTATTGTTTATTATTATTTTTATAATAAATTAAATCTAATTATAAAATTTTAATTTATATAATTTATATTTATATAATTTATTTATATTAGCTTCATAACAATAATTTATCTTCTCTTCCAAAAGAGTTTGGTGAATTACAAAATCTTACAACACTTAATTTATCAATTAATCGTTTTAGTGAACTTCCTGATTGTTTAACTACTTTATCTTCTCTTGTTGAATTACAACTTTCTTCAAACAAATTAACTGGTGTTTTAGATTCTTCCTTTGGCAATCTTTCTAGATTGGAAATACTTGATATTTCTTCAAATGAAATCACTGGATTACCAAAAGAAATTGAAAATTTAAAAAATCTTCGAAAATTAAATCTTGCAAAAAACAAATTAAAAGAAATTCCTGGTTTGGCAATAAGTGGAATGAAAATTTTGGAAGAACTTGAAATTAGTGAAAATAAATTAGAAATAGTTTTTACTGGATTGGATGGTCAAACTGTTGAATTACATTCTTTAAAAAGATTAGACATTCGTCAAAATCGATTAAAAACTTTAGATGAATCAACAAATGCTACCATTTTTCATCCTTCAATAAAACTTCCAAAACTTAAAGAGTTTCTTGCTTCGCTTAATCTATTTGAAACTTTTGGTCCTTTACTTCATACAACTCCTGATCTTGAGATTCTTGATATTGGTGATAATAAATTTAATGAACTTCCTGAAGGTTTATTAACATTGAAGAGCTTAAAACGTTTAGATTTAAGCAATAATGATCTTAAAGTTTTACCTGCCGAATTAGGCATGCTGACAGCTCTGGACTTTTTGGGCTTTGATGGTAATCCTTTAAGAAATGCTCCAAAAGGTTCAAAATCTACGGCTGCAGTATTAAAATCATTAAGAGATAGATTGACAACTGTCGGTAAATATATTTTATTTATTTTTCAGTTTTTTTTTTTTTTTTTTTCTTCTTCAGATTTAAATAAGTAATTTATAATGATTTTGTTAAAATAGATTTTGAAAATATGGATGAACCTACTATTCCAGAAAGAACTACAAATCATGCGAGATCATCTAATGATGTCGATATAAAAAAAGCTCCTGCATTAGGAACTGTAAGTCAACAGAATATATCATCAAAGACATTAGATCTTTCAAAGAAATCATTAACGACAGTTTCTGAGGAAGATTTACAAGAAATTACGTTTGAGCCATCAACTGTATTACTCGGATTTAATCTACTTCAGACTATTCCCATTAGTTTTAAATTATTTAGTACAAATATTACATGTTTTCAATTGGATCACAACAAGTTTACTACTTTTCCAACATTTGAGGATAAGTCTTTAGTTTTTCCAAATGTGAGCAGATTGGATTTATCAGCAAATCAAATTACCTCTTTACCTGATGACTCTCAACAAACACCATTTCCAAATTTACAAGTTCTTAACGTTAACAATTGTCGAATTGAATCATTACCAACAAAATTATCGTTTCCTAAATTGACAACTTTTCTTGCCACGTCAAATTTACTTACATCTATTACTCCATCAACATTTGAAAATATGGAAGTGGTTGATATTTCTAATAACAATATTAATTTTTTACCACCCCTATTGGGTGATATTACAACCATCAAGACCTTACTTGTTGAAGGTAATTCATTTCGAGTTCCAAGGTATACAATAGTACAACAAGGTACAACTGCCATCATGGAATATTTACGGGGAAGGATTCCACGATAATAGTGGTTTGATTTTTATTTGTTTATGTAATTAATATTATTTTACATATCATTACTGGAAATTTAAAATTTTATATTACATGTTAACTTTGTGAAAAAAAAAACAATAATAGCCTTTAAACATTTATTTACATATTTATTATACTTATATGTTTATTGTATTACTATTTAGCATTTCATTACTATTTATATATAATGTGTAATTATAACTGTTGACAGAATCATGATTATACATGAATATATATAATGGATGTTTTAGTTCGATATACTAAAACTTAAAATATTTCATATTTCTCATGGTCCATTACATAAAAATTTTTCTAGTGATGTCGCAATTGTATTGTATTAAAACAAATAGATCTCTCCATTAATGATTAGATTCGTCAATTCGTGGCTCGAATAATTCGAATTTCGAATTGCGTGATTTTTAAATCGCGAGTCAAAATATATTACATATATTAACAAGATTTGTGAAATAAATTTTCCTTTGCATATCTGGAATATGAAATATACTTGTCTTTGTGTAAATTGCAATTTAACTTTTAAAACTCAAAAAAAATAATTCGAATAAAACTCGAATGAATTAATCAAATGATTCGAGTAAAACTCGAACGAGTTAACGACAGAAAAAGGTCCTAATGATGGATTGGTTAGTGTTAAAATCCGCTCAATGGGGCAAATATATGGGAACTGTAGAATGTGATCATTGGGACTTGACTAATAAATGGAGACTTAAAATAAGTTCAAGCTTTGATCCTGTTGAATTTTATTTAAATGTTGCAACTTTTTTGGCGACCGAGGGCTATTAAAAGATAAATAAAATTGCTTTTTTTTTTTAATAATTTGGAATATACAACACATTCAGAGAAAAATTCATTTATTTATCAATCAATACAATGAGTTAGTGGTTGTTATACCTTATCGTTAGAAATTTGTTTATTTAAATCAAAATTTGCTGCTCATTCGAGTAGAATAAACAAGATCGTCCAGCACGTAATTCATTGTTGATCACCGAATAAAAAACTTATGAAATCCAAACATAAATTTAACTTTGGGTTTTAAGAAATCCGAATTTCAAAACGTAAAGTTGACTGTATTAATGACGATAATAGTGCATAAAGTTTCGAAAAATACGATTTAAATTTTTACAAATGCAGAAATTAACTAAAAAGCAATAAAACTGTTGGCTTTCTTTATTAGCTTCAAAATGCACAAGTTTTTTTTTTTAACGGTTACTCTTTTTTACATATAATTTTGATCCGAATTTTCAAGTTTATTGTCATAAGAATACTCTTTTTTCTTTATCATTCATAAATTTAAAATTAATAACAACTCGTTATCAGGCATTATGTAACGGATATTAATTTTGATCAAGAGTACACGTTTAAAAGTTTATTTGTTTGTTTTTAAAGTTCTAAAGCAATTATTTTTTGATTAACGATTACGTGGTTTTATCGTATTATTATAACTCATATAGAAAAAAACTTTTTAAACATGTAATTATAAACTTCTATGCACTAAACAAAATATACAAATAACGAATTTAATAAAAGTTTTAGAGACACTTAGTTTCAGAGATTATTTCTCATACTTATCCCAACCACCACGTAGAGGTGTGTCTCTTTGGTTGGGAAAAGTACAATAGAGTGTACGGTACTAACGGAGTCAAGTGTAGCACCTGTATCTTTAAAAATTAGTTAGCACCGACTCATATTATACTCCAACCAAGTTCTCTCCCGCACTTCCCGTACTAGGAGCCGGTTGTTCTTCAACTAAGCTTGTTATTCAACAAGCTTGTTCTTGACTGAAGCTTGGCTCTTCTTAGATCGCTTTTGCAAAAACCTCTCTGACCAGGTTTTTTCTCTGCTTAAATCAAGGAAGACGCTTAACTGGCTCCTCATACGGAGCCAGTAGACCTTGAAACAGGGGAAGTTAAAAAAGCTGGACGTCATGGAGAGAAGATGAAGCGAACTAAAAGCGTGAAAATTAAAAAATTCGGTAAACACACTATATTTATGATGATCACGTTTGTTGTGACGTTTGTTATGATGATCACGACGTTTGTTATTATGATCACATTTGTTGTGATGATCACGTTACTCATCAATTTTTATTGGTGATCAGCGTGTCAATAACCAAACGATAGAAGCGGAAGGTAAGGCTTTATTGTGAATTTGGTTTTTATTTAATCAAAAGGAAAAAAAGGTACACGTTTTATTCTTAATACTTTCAAACACATCTTACAAAGGAACAAATTCCACCTCTATTTATAAAACTTCGAAAGAAACAAAAAGAAAAGAATCGAAAAAAAACATCACGCCATATCTTCCACTTTTTTCAATTAATTGCCGATTTTGGCTACTTTCTATCATTACTTCCTCTGATTTTCATCATGAAAATTATGACACGCCTCACGCTATACCCGATTTGGTGAATCATTATTAAAATCCCGACTTCAATAATTTTTCCTATTTTTGGCATATTTCTATCATTAGGACTAATTTGTTAAACAAAGGCCGCATATTATTATTCTTTTGATGCTAGGGCCATCACGGTCTTGATCCAATCTCTTTGATATGATTTTCTTGTTGATTTCTTCGTGATTGTGAAGTATTTACCCGGGTCGAGGCTTAGGGTACGGGGCTTGGATATGGGACCGTGGGAACCTAGTAGGTGATGGGGTGCGGGAAGGAAAAATTTTTTTTCGAAAAAAACGTGACCAGTACGAGTGTCAAGGGAGCCGCTAAAAGTTGGTGTAGCAGAGTAGATACAATATTTGCACGGTAGAGGATTTCTGATTTAAGTATTTTTTTTTTTTAGCCACGACAAAATTGTGTCACTTTATTAGAAATATCTTCTAACTAATTCGGTTACTGCATAGTATGCAGATTGAGGTCTTTGCCCTTTTTTTAATCATCATTCATTTCGCTTCAACTAATTCGGGTTACTTTATTAGAAATATCCCCCTAGTTTGGTAATTGCATAGTATTTGCCCTTTTTTAATCATCATGCATATATATTCGCCTGTTATTCGACTAGCAAAAAAAATTTTGGAGCGCTATGCGCCTGCACTGCGCCTGAGCTGCTTTGAAGTGCTGCTTGCTCTTGTCTCCGGCGCTTTCGCTAGCGTTAGCGCTATGCTAGCACTACCTCCTTTTTACAATCGGTTGAAATTAGTGAACCCCCAAAATTTCCTAAAAGAGTTAAACCAGAGAATATCAATTACCAAACATGAGCGATGAGACCAACCCAAAATATAAAAAGCAATCAAAAAAGCGCTAACGATTTCTTCTAAGCGCTAACTAACTAACTAATCAAGCTTTTTTTATAATTAAGCGAATCAATATGAGCTGCTAAGACCTTTCGGACTTTTTTGTAACTTTACTTCAATTTTATCCTGACCTTTCTCGTATTCGTTCTAATCCCAGGGCAGCCCTTTTTTTTTTTTTTTTTGCGAATCATGTTCGGATTTGTAATAATTCAAATCTATGTAGGGCGGGGGTATAATAGAGTTTTCAGGTCCCCAAATTTCTGGGTCGTAGGTGCATCGAAATAACGGTCGGCTGGATCGGAATTGATCTTGCCAATCAGAAGGCGACGTGGTTTACTACCTATTATTCTGTGTCACGGATATTCATTAAACAACTATCTCTCAAAACCGATTCTGTCAAAACCGATAACCTGTCAAATAACTACCAAGTCTGTTTCTGTTACATGAATCTAACAATTTCAAATCCTAACAGAACTGCGCCGCAAATAGTTTTTTTTGCAAATATCTCATGATCTAGTGGTCCAAATTTAATCTCATCGAGACGAATCGAATGGTGCCAAAATCGTTCAAGATCGTTGAATATTAATAACTTGTGATTCAGTGATAAGAATTTAACAATTTTAGTGCCATTCGATTTGTCTCGATGAGGCAGTTCGAATGGTATCAAAATCATCAAATCTGGATTATTAAGTACCACTGATTATTAACGTTAGATCACAAGATACAATAAAATTTATATTAGAGTATATTTATAGGTTTGCGCAAATCTATACTATATTTATTCTAATAAATTAACTTGTACATTTTTTGATTATTTATTTTATAAATTTTACCGAAGCATAATTCTTAAATATTATTATTATTAAAAAATTTTTTATTTAAATATATAAATGTTTTTAAAAAATAAATTCGAAACATTTTTATAGTTAAATTCGGGCAAAATTGCCCTTAAATTGAAACAGTTTAAGAAATAATAATAGATAAAATGTTACCTTGTTTAATTTCAAGTCGACATATTCTATAAAGAAAGAAAAAAAAATTAGATAAACGTTTGGTAAAACATAGTCTTATATTATGCTGCTTATTACACTTAATTTTTCCTCACCATAATGGACTGTTGCAAAAGATTATTGCCAACTCAATGTTCACCCGACACGTTTATGAGCCGGTACTGCCGTGGTAATAAGCCAAGGTTGTCACTTCGATAAGGCACAGCAAATACCTTTTCCGGTACAGGTGGACAATAAACGAGCGGCAACAATCTTTCATTTCTGTACATGATACTGACCTTTAATCCTCTAATCCTGTAATCTTTCGTAATGTTCACACGGATGATCTTGGTAGTTGTATTGGTGATGTGGTTTTGAGATGCTTCTAGTGATGATTTCGATGAAGTAGTTGGTAATGGTCCTGACGATGTTTTAGATAATTTTTGCATACCCGGAAAAATGATCAACTTTCATAAAAATATCGTCAAAATCGACATTAACATATTCCCCGGTTTTCGAACTGGCAGTGCACTACATAAACTGAATCTAACTAGGTTTTAATTGTTTGTTACACGGATTTCCATCTTTCATGTGTATATTTGTTGTTCATACGGAGGTCACTAAAAATCCAATACCAATCTTTTGAATATTATCTAAAAGGAANTATTGGTGATGGTTCCGTCAATGTTTTTGATGATAGGTTTTAATTGTTTGTTACACGGATTTCCATCTTTCATGTGTATATTTGTTGTTCATACGGAGGTCACTAAAAATCCAATACCAATCTTTTGAATATTATCTAAAAGGAATCCATTCGATAAGATCTTCGTATTTTGTAGCTTTAAGTTGAAATTCTTTGACATAATTCTGTAATTATTGACATCCTTATTTTTACCTTGTATTTTTTTTTTTTTTTGAGGATCATATGTTCGATATCAAGCTGGTGACGTGTTGTGTTGATTGCAATTTGTTTATTTTTCTATTAAATACTATATGTCTATTTTCTAGAACTTCCAAAACTTTCAATCGTTGAATCGCTAAGAATGATTACAGAATATTTTGAATAGATTTAAAACAATTAGTATGGTTTGGAAGAATAGAAACCTTTCGTGCAAACAACAAACGTCATTAAAGTTGATTCTTCAAACGTAAGGTACACTTGTCAATATTCTCTACACGCGAGATTTGTCGCATTTCAAGAGCTTCTTTAGTAGAAGTAGTGGTGCGGTTTTTTCTTTTACTCGAAAAAAAAAGATTGATAATGGTAAAAGTCAGGGCCAGTGATTTTCTGCGGTGACAAAATCAAAGTTATGTGGTGACAGAATTTTAATTATGTGATGTGACGTGAACCATATTTGCCAAATTATGTGCGATTCTGCGGTATACTTGGCCAAATTATTTGCGATTCTGTGGCATGCTTACGAAATTATGTGTAATTCTGTGGTATGCATAACTAGAATTTGTCAGAAACTTTCCGGACTCTGTTTCGAAAAAATTTTCATGACCTTGCTCGTAATTTGAGTTCATTCAAATTCTACGTCGGGTTTATATGCCGACTGGCCCTGGTAAAAGTAGATCGATGTTCGTTTTGATTGGCTAAAATTAAACTAAATATGATTGGCAACGATCTTTTTTTTATACAGTCAACTGTAATTTTTAAAGTACTTTTATAAGTAAAAATCGTCATGTCATATGAGAAATTTTTTTTTGTAATACGTAATGTAGAAAGTCGTTAGTATTTTACCTTGGGTTTTACTGTTTTCTAACTTGGGATACAGTGGGATACAGAAGTTTCAAGATCTAGATGAGAAACAAAGATTTTAAAAGGTCGGAAGGTAGTTCGGCGACCTAAGCAATTGGTGAGTGAAGTTGCAAGATTTTATTTCCACTAGTTTTGCTTGCCTAATAAAAAATATTATTTCGAACATTCTAAACTGTACTTTAATTTTTTTTTGTTATATTTATTTAGGTTATAAGTATAATTTATAAATACAGTACTACGTCTATAGTAGTAGTAGTTAGAAATGTTCGTGTATCTTGAATCTAATTTAATAATGTATTACAAAACTTAATTGTTTATTGTAAATTAATATATTTATTACGAAAAGAATAGTGAAAGATGAATTAAAGTAGCTATTATCGTTCGGGTATGGCCGATACTTTATCGGGGTATGATGATTACGCGTTGTCTTGATATTAAACCCAACATTGATAAACAAGTTTAAACCCTATTTAACATGTAACGGTTCTACGATCGATGATTCGACCAGGTTCAAGCCCCTACGTCAGATACCCAAAAGGATATCTGACTCTGTTAGGTATTTCAACATAATGTTTCGAGCTCCATTGAAATCTCTATCGTAGAGCTTTGACCCGGGTCAGAAAATAGTGACCCGGGCGGGTCAGACATTTATCCGGGTCATGACCCGGGTCAACGGGTCATGCGGACAATTGTAAAATTTTTTGAAGCTACAGCTATTATCATAATAGAACAGGGTGAAACCTGAGTGAAATCCGCTTTGTAGATCGGGTTAGGGTAAAATCCGCGTTTTATTCTGTTTTTATATATATCAGAACATCATAGCAGATTTCACTATTTCACAACTCGGGTTTTACCCTGTCGTATCATAATTTCTAGGACATATGTAAAATTTGCCGAATGGTTTTTCGGGGAAGTTATATTAGTTAAATTGCGCAAGCTTTTAATTTGATTGGACAATCGACCCAAATATGTACAAACTATTAGCTGTTAGCATAACGTTTAACAGCTACGAATACGAATTGTTTAATTTTTTTGTGAATAAGTAATAATAAAGAAATATACATAACGACAAATTGTAATCTAAATTATGTAACTACTGCGTATTAAAAAGAAATTTTAATCAACCGTTCACTAATCTCTTCGATAAGTAATCCCTACATGGTGTGATCATCTCATATGTGCTAATTCGAACGCCATCAAACCACCTTGCTAAAAACTTAACACCATTCTTTTGAAAATTATAATCTAAAAGAACGCCTATATGGCGTCCTCCATGAAGGAGGTTTTTAATATAAAAAAAAAATTATAATCTATTAAACGAGGTCCATTCGATTATATCTTCACATTCTGTAGTTCTAAGTTGAAATTCTTTAACAGAATTATAGACACTCCATTTTCGTTCGTCCATCCTTGAATTATTTTCTGTTTTTGTCGGTTGCTATTTTGCACATTTTCCAGAACCCCATTCAT
>QKWP01001635.1:84806-119800 GCA_003550325.1 Gigaspora rosea
TAAACTGGCCAAATGGTTGTTAGACCATTATGACACAATATTACTTCCTGAATTCAGTACCTCGAATATGGTCAAGAGAAAGAACCGAAAGATTCGCAGTAAAACGGCTCGTGCTATGTTGACTTGGGGTCATTATCGATTTAGAGAGTTTATAAAACATAAGTCAAGAGAATATTATAATAAGAATGTAATTATTTGTAGTAAAGAATATACTAGTAAAACGTGCGGAAATTGCGGTTTTATAAATAATATAAAAGGAGCTAAAAGATTCTCTTGCAGTTCATGTAAAATCTCAATCGATAGAGATTTCAATGGAGCTCGAAACATTATGTTGAAATACCTAACAGAGTCAGATATCCTTTTGGGTATCTGACGTAGGGGCTTGAATCATCGATCGTAGAACCGTTACATGTTAAATAGGGTTTAAACTTGTTTATCAATGTTGGGTTTAATATCAAGATCACACATAATTCTGTAATTATATTTAAAATGCTGATTAGTTCTTAAATATTTTAAAAGAATTAAGTTTATATTATTTTATTATATGTATTTTATTTAATTAATATATAATGCGTAATATAAATTCTACTAATAAAATTTTTGAGCCATAGTTATAAAGAAACTAGTGTTAGGACCCGGGCGTTGCTCCGGGTTGAGGTTTTTAATTGTTCTTTATTTTAGTTTTAATTGTATTTTATTTTAGATTTTCAATTATTAGATTAAAAATATATATATATAAAATAATAAAAAATGATTCTAACTCTAAACATTAGGTCTCAAGATTATTATTAGGCTTAATGATAATATAAATTCTACTAATAAAATTTTTGAGCCATAGTTATAAAGAAATTCGAGCTTACAATAATTCAAACGATAATCAAAAAATTGGGAATATGTTAATGTCGATTTTGACGATATATTTTTTATGAAAATTGATCATTTTACGGGTATGCAAATTTATCAGAAACTTTGTCAGGACCATTACCAACCACTTCATCGAAATCATCACTAGAAGCATCTCAAAACCATCATCAAAAACATTGACGGAACCATCACCAATACAATCGCCAAGATCATCACCAGAATATTGCAAATATTTAACCGTGTGAACATTACGAAAGATTACAGGATTAGAGGAATAAAGGTCAGTATCATGTACAGAAATGAAAGGTTGTTGCCGCTCGTTTATTGCCCACCTGTACCGGAAAAGGTATTTGCTATGCCTTATCGAAGTGACAACCTTGGCTTATTACCACAGCTCTTTGTTTCTCATAAACGTGTCGGGTGAACACTGAGTTGGTAATAATCTTTTGCAACAGTCCATTATGGTGAGGAAAAATTAAGTGTAATAAGCAGCATAATATAAGACTATACTTTACCAAACGTTTATCTAAATTTTTTCTTTCTTTATAGAATATGTCGACTTGAATTTAAACAAGCACAATTCAGACACCAAGGTAATATTTTATCTATTATTATTTCTTAAACTGTTTCAATTTCAGGGCAATTTTGCCCTGAATTTTTAACTATAAAAATGCTTCGGATTTATTTTTTAAAAACATTTATATATTTAAATAAAAATTTTTTTAATAATATAAGAATTATACTTCGGTAAAATTTATTAAATTATAAAATAAATTTGAGTTGTATATATCAAAAATGTACAAATTTTTAATAAAAAAATAATTTATAACTTCTTAAATTTTTTAAATAGTTCAATAATAATTTAATTAACACGTATCTTTAATACAGTAAATATTATAGTATAACAAATTTGACAAATCGAATGGCACTGAATCACAAGTTATTAATATTCAAATACCAATTATATCTTCTTCGATATCACTAACTATAGAGATGTTATCCTGCTCCAACCGGTTAGCTTGTGCTTAAAACCGGTTGGAACTCTGTTCGGAGCACATTTAAATAAAAACCGATTTTTTGAACTCAGTTTATATAAATGCATTAATAATTATGCTTGCATAAGCAGTTTAATAAAACCTGCTATCGCTATACCTGCTTTTTTTTTTCTTTTGGCGATCATATCGCTATTACTTTTTTTTTTCTTTTGGCGATCAGATCGCTATTACTTTCTTTTTTCTTTTGGCGATCATATCGCTATTACTATTTTTTTTCTTTTGGCGATCATATCACTATTACTTTTTATTAAAGCAAATACATTTAAAATATATAAATTTTTGCATTATAATGTTGTTGCATCTATTCGCTGTTATTTTTTTTATCCAATTTATTAATCTTCATTACAGTCAATAATACCCCGCTTCATACCAGGTCTTTAAGCAGAGACTTGCGGAGGCATTTTCTTCAGACAACCTGTTACGTATTTGGTTGATTGTATTTTTGCTTTCGAAAACATTTCTTTGCTCGGTACGCTTTATTGCAAAGGTTGCAATGTCGTTTATCACCGACTTCAGTAAGTTCATTCCAGAAAGGGTCCTTTTTTACTCGCTTTGGAGGATGGTTTGTTACTATAAGTGTTCCAGGTTCAAGTGCATTTTGAGATATTGAACCTGAAGAGGTAGGTTCAATTGAATCGATAAGTTCTTCAAATGTATTGTCTTCGTCCATCGAATAGTGAAATTCAAGTAAAAAAAATATGTAAAAAAAAAGAAATCGCATATTTATATTATTAATTAAAAAAAAAATTAAAATGATTAATGTCGTCACATTAAATTAACTTTTAAATAAAAAAAAAAGAAAATTGATTTTGTTCGTTATAAGATAGTAATTTTTTATTCGCCATATCATGCCACATAAATTAAAAAAAAGTCAAAGAAAATTGATTTTTGTTCGTTATAAGATAGTAATTTTTTGTTCGTCATTTCACGCCATATTAAATTAAAAAAAAAAAAAAGGTCAAAGAAAAATTGATTTTTGTTCGTTATAAAATAGAATTTATATTCGTCATATCACGCCACATTAAATTAAAAAAAAAAAAAAAGTCAAAGAAAATTGATTTTGTACGTTATGAGATAGTAATTTTTTTATTCATTTCATGCCATATTAAAATAAAAAAAAAAGTCAAAGAAAAATTGATTTTTGTTCGTTATAAAATAGAATTTTTTATTCGTCATATCACGCCACATTAAATTAAAAAAAAAGGTCAATGAAAATTGATTTTGTTCGTCATAGGATAGTAATTTTTTATTCGTCATATCACGCCATATTAAATTAAAAAGAGCATGATTTAATAATAAAAATCATGTGACCGCAAAAACTCGAGTTCCATTGGGTTCGGTTCCAAGCAGGGTCGAACTGAGTTTCGGCAAGCAGGATAACATCCCTAACTAACTAGATCAAATAACAGAAGATTTATCCTTAGACTTGGTAGTTGAATTACAAGATATAATAATCGGAGATAAATGGTTAATAATTGGATAAAGGTTCATTGATAGGAGATGAAGGTTCGGTAATAGGATATGAAGGTTCAATGAGAGAAGAAGATCCAATGATAGAGGATAAAGATTCTATAGTTGAAGATATTAGAAGTAGACTTGTAAGGATGATATTGATGAATTTTAAATGTTGGTTTGCATTGAGCGAATTTTAAAGATTCAGGAATCATTTTTAAAAAAAATTTAATATTGTAAAAAAATGGATTCGTTTAAAAATCCACTACAAAATTAGTGAGTTCGCCAGAGCGACCACCAAAAGTACTGTCACATGATAAGCCACCACTTGTTATATTTTATATTTTATTTTAAGAAATTCTCACAACAATAAAGCTGCATGCAGAAGCTAGACGATTCAATAATTTTCTAAACAATTATGTTCGTGGTGTCTTTTCATGTGACAGTACTTTTGGTGGTCGCCCTGGCGAGCTCAAATTAGTGATCTGTATTTACTGACAATACCGCATGGTAGTTAGTTATTTAAGATCATAATAATAGAGTAACTTTAGTTCGAAGAGCACAAAAAAGAATAATGTGATTCATACCATAAAATGTTGATGCTAAATGATACACTATTAAGACTTTTTTACCTCTTAATATAACAATTACGCTAATTATACGTATAAATTATTTGTTAATTTTCATCGGTGTTTAGAAATTTCCAAATGCAGGGTCGATTCGAGATTTACTAAATTTGTAATTATGTATTGTTGAACGACAATCTGATTGTATAAACTAATAAAAAGAGTGAATGTACGTACGTACTACGACCATTTTCTTCTAAAAAAAATTTATCATCCTTAAACATGTCTACTTTTGCCAATACTTCTACTGCTGAACAAATAAAGAAATTGAAAAAGACCGATGATTTGATCAATTTTTTGAGCAAACAAGACTTAAGCCTTGAGGAGGAGCAATTTCAAGTGCTTCGTAAACAAAAAATTACGGGTGTAGATTTCCTTGACTTGACTAAAGAAGAACTTGAGAAATATGGTTTTGAGTTAGGACCAGCAAAAAGAGTTTTGAGGTTTATCAATACAATAAATGGCGAAGGAGAGGGTAAGTAGTACCACGAATGCATACGAATATTCCAAAATCTATATTTCTTTTGCCGCAATAATTTCATTCATCTTTGATAACTTTTATACTTAGGTCAGAAGAAAGAAGCGGATGTAAATTTAAGTAAGCTGATTAATTTTACGAATCAGAAAAGAAAATCATACGAAAAGCTTTTAATAATAGTGTTCTTCTATCAATAGCTAAGATTTCATATTATCAAAAATATGAGAATGAACATTCTGAAGCTTCCGATAAAGAAATAAGAAGCTTCATGGATTTTATCTTACTATATGTGCCAGAGCATCCTAAAGGTTCTTATGAGGACGTAGTAAAAACATTTAAAGAATCACAAGGTAAGTAAACAACGTGATTATTCTTGGAAGATTATTGTAACGGATCAATTTTTGTATTACAAATGAGAAGCTCTTATCCATTTTTATATAATATTTAATTCAAGAGAAAACGAATAAAATCGCATGTAAGTTAATTTATGACCTATTTTTAGTTCTAAATTTTCGATTTAATCATATATTCTATATCAGATACAATGTTTAATAGTGGAGAAATGGAAATCGTCCGAAAGGCTTTTGATAGGGATTTCCAAGACCCAAGTGATCTTTTTAAAAGGTTCAAAGATTTCATAAATGAATGTTCATATAATTACATAAAGACTGGAAATTATTACGCACCGTACACGACATTAATTCAAGCTAGCAGTGTAGGAAAATCAAAATTATTAAAAAAAACTGCAGAAGACATTAGAACCATATACTTCTGTTTTCGTGACCACGATTCAAGTGGCTATCCACCAAGATCATATATTGCCGATGTACTATTATCTAAAGTTAGAAATGAAAATGATGCTTTATGTACTTATCTTGCTTATTTTTGCGCATGTGCTCATTTTTGAGCACATGCGCAAAAATAAGCAAGATAAGTACATAAAGCATCATTTTCATTTCTAACTTTAGATAATAATACATCGGCAATATATGATCTTGGTGGATTAGAGTTAACACCTCTATCCGGATTTATATATCCGGATATATACTATGTCATGTGGTATAACGTGACATAGTGTTTTTATATCCGGATTTAAATAAATCCGGATTTAAATTTAAATCCGGATATATATTATGTTAAAACCGGATAAATCCGGATATAAAAAATATATCCGGATAGAGGTATTAACTCTAACTTTGATAAAATGAAAAATGAAACGAAAAGTGAAATGGAAAATGAAAATATATTGACGCGAGACAATGCAATTAGATGTCTATTCACGTTTGATGAGGCCCGTGTTCTGGTCGATAATAAAGATCAATCTAAAAAAGAAAGTCTGTTCTATTACTTTAGACATGCTCTAAAACTTTTACCTCAAGATGCAGGAATTTTTGCTGTATTTACGGATACAACTTTAAATATTTCGAACTTCTCACTTTCCTCCAAGTATGATCGGTCACAAAGAGTCCCTAGCGGAAGATGTGATTTATTTAAATCGTTTTACTTGATAGACACCATAGACATAAACGTTGATCTTAAAAAAGTGTCAACATTGGAAGATTCTGAAAATCCACAATGTTTCTTTATGTATGGAAGGCCCTTATGGAGTTCACTATTGTCACCTTCGCTTGATAATATTAAAGGATTCGAACCACCTAGTGTTATTAATTTAGCCATGGATAAGCTTGTCGGTGGAACGACTTACACTTGTTGGAAAAAGGAATTTAAAAATAATATCAGCACCGTGAATGCATTAGCTATTTTAGGACCTCGTTTATGTATAGACATAGTACCACAGTCCGAATATGCACCTAATTTGGTGTCAAATTTTATGCGTTTTTGCATTAATATCTCAGATGATCGTAAAAATATCATTACATCGATGTCTACGGAGCCTGTACTAGCAGAAGCGTCTGCTCAAATAATGAACGATCCAGACATTAATCTTATAGACATTATTAATGCACTTATCTCGTCGCTTCAAAACGGTGGAGTAGAAGGTGGATATCGTGGAGAGCTTGTTGCTAGATTATTATTACTTAAAGCATGGGATGGCGTTTACAAGAAATTGAAAGTGCCTTTTACTAGAATTCATTATTCTCGTTTTATGACTTTAAGTGTATTTTTAAAATCATTGTTAGCGGATAATGCGTACGAAAAAATATCATCTCGCCTTAAAGAGCAGGTATCATTTACGGGAACGGAATTTGGCAAAGCGTATATTAAGTTTACGCACTTTATCAGTATTTCGTATACGCCGGATAGGAAAGATCTTTTGGACGCTCTGATCCGTGGGGTTGCGTTTTCATGTAAACGAAATCAGAAAGGAGTAGATATTATTATACCTATGTATATAGGCTCTCTTGATGAAAAACCTAGCGAGGATCGAATTTCGTACATACTAATCAAAATCAAAAATTTGACCAAAGACATAAAAGGTGGGGGTTATCCACAATCTGCAACAGTTTTTTTATCACCGTCAAGTTCAGATATCGAAAAACTTCCGCATATGCCATTTTTATCGTTGTACATGCAGTTGGGGTCATCAAAGGAGTTTTTTGAAGATCCATCAGAAATAATTGAAACAAAAAGTGCAGGTAGTCGAAAACGTAAACTTGAAGAAGCTTTGCAAAATTATAGTATAAATTATAATGATACGCGAGACGGATTTCTTAAAAGGATTAAAAATGAAGATAATGTTTCAGATGCTGATATCAAGACATTCCGGAAGTATTTTCAAGTACCACTTGCAATATTTGGATTGTCATCAGAAGTTTACAGTTGTTTAAAACAGGCTACAACATCTACTTCTGTTAATGATAGAGATCTCGAACGTAGCTTTAAACAATTATCAACTGCTTGGGTTGACCCTACACTGGGAGGAAATTCAAAAGAGGTTGAAGTAGTTAAGCACATGATTCCAATGGAATATAAGATGGAGGAATAATAAGTAGTGTAGATCGAACAAAACTGGGGCGTTATAGCGCAATTTATTGTTATTTTTAGCATGCAATGCTATTAATTTTGCAATGTAGTTAGGGCTGTTAAAAAACTTGTCGGACCCGGTCCTTGAGTCGACTTCACACGGACTTTTTGGGACCAACTCAAGTCAGTTTCGGAAAGAGTCTCAAATGTAGGAGGTACCAACACCATTTGTTCCATGCAATTAGCTAATTTACCGCAAGAACACCATTGTTTAAAAATCATAAAACTGGTATTAGATCTAAATTAATTGCAAAATGAAGTAAAATAAATATAGACATTCTAATAAAAAATGTGTTTGTCCAAAACAAATTATCCGAGTAATTGAAAGTTTGCCATTGGGTTCAGAATAAATTGTTGTGAACTTCGCTTATAGATGTTTGTTAAATAAAAAATAGAACTAAGTTATCATAATGAATCACTCTTAGTTAATTGAGTTTTAATTTTTTTGGCATTTTATATGATTATACAAGTTAATCTATTTGACAAAATTAATAATTTATATTTCTGCTTGCTAATTAAAAAAAATTTTTTTAATTGTTGTAATAGATTAAGATAAAATCAGATAAAAATAAATTACGTATAGTGCAAAAAAAAATTAACAAGTTACTAAAAAAAATAATATTTTTTTGTGCTATATTTTTTAGGATTAAAGTTAAGATTAAAGATTAGTTTTAGAGTTTATATTAAACAAGTATAAGCAAGGTTTAAAAAGTTAAATAGAAGTCCACATTTTATTTAATTTTTGAATTCACTAAATATATAAATAAAAAAAATTTTGTGTATGTTGCTATAGTACTAATATAAAAACATGTTTGAAAACTAGTAATAATAATAATTGATAATTGTAGATTTAAAAATAAAAATAAAATTTGGTCCAATAGTTATAGGTAGAGGTTGGACACTGGTTGGACCTTATTAGGATATCTGCACGGTTAACCGTATATCCGGATTCGGTAGCTTATAATTGCATGATTGTTAATTCAATTTACAACCATACCATCTTTTTTATCCCTAGCTTGGCAAAGTTTGCAATTAATCAAGTTAGATATATATTTTGCGATTATTTTATATATATAACAAAGTTTTGGACAGACCAAACCTAATTTGGACATGCCCAAAGCCATCATTGATCTAAGGTATGCTCTTATTTGATATTAATTACATTTAAATACTAATATTCTATACGATGCACAATACTTTTGTGGCATTTTGTAGTTTATGGACTGTTACTAATTACGAATATTACGAAGATGTAGATATATTGTTTATTCATTTTTGTAAAGAAATCATGAATATTGTGAACTCAAGTACAGGATAATTTCGATTGAGATATTCAATGCATCAGATGTATTCTTGCTTGATATTCATAAGGAGATAGATAACAAGTCACCCCTTGATCTTTACTCAATCTATTGTAAAGAACGCGATGAATTGAGGGTTTATCTCACCAGTACTATTTCATCTACAACGAAATTACAAAAAATCGATGTAGAAGAAGACACTTTTTTGCAGATAGGTGAGAATGAAAACTTGCGGCACTGTTATTTTGCAATGCAATAGTAGAATTGCAAAAAAACTTTTCAAAAGAAGATAGGGAAAGACTTGCAAAAAATCTGAGAGTAAGATTCTGTCCATTTGTCAAAATGCCATCACTGCCTTAGATCATTATCTATGATAGATTTACCTTTCATTCTTTCAAAATTGTTTTCTAAAGATTTTAATAGGATCAATAAGACAAAAAAAATAAAAAAGGTATTAATATAGTAAGAAACAACTAAACACAGAAAGAATATCTCTATTTCTGAGATAAGTTGTACTGGAATTGGATAACTGTTAGACGGAGGGGAGGTTCTTCTGGAGACAGTTTCTGAGTGTTTGAAAAACTTATCTCATATTTAGAACATCATTTTCTTTCCAATATCTTTCTTTACTCGCAGGATAAAATGATATGATTGTCCAAGGATGAGTTCCTTTACTCGAATTATGAGCATAGTATCTTGAATTTCTTTTTGAATGATTGTTGTATTCGGGTTCCTTCGACTTTCGCACTCTTGGATATCATTGCTATTTCTGTTGTAATTAAACTCCAATTCTTTTATATATTTTGGAGAGTATTCTCTTACGGTATAAATTACCACGGCGTACCACCAAAAAAACCGGGTATGTGATTTAAGTGTTTTACCATCAATTTGGTTAACACGTAATATAACCTTTTAAATATATTTGAGTCCAATTTTTATTAAAGCTCATATTAATATTTATACTACAAAATTTTTGTTGAATTGTGACTTAATAAAATATTCTGAATTCAAGAATAATACTTTGTCAAATACAAGTTTTATAGATATGTAAATTTTAAATCAACTTTACATTGAATTATTTTGAAATTTTTTAAATTTTTCTAAGATAACCGAGTCAAAATTTAGCGCCTGTCAATATATTAAGTTTGCGATTCAAAGTTTCTGATATTTTCCAAAATAAGCGTTCAATTTAAACTATGCAAATTATTATTCCTTATTAATTAAAAAAAATTAACAATTCATTAAACTACGTAATTGTGCCAGGCTAATAAATTAAATGAAATATTAGGTTAATACAAATAAACAAATTAGCGCAAGTCAAAATAAAAAAATAAAAATAGCTACATAATTTTAATAATAATAAATAACGAGTGTTAACTCAAGTCAATGGAATCCTTCCATCCGCATTTTCAATCAATTTAACAATTTCATTTTCATTTGAAATTTTTGCTTAAATTATTTTCATCAATTTTTATCATCAATTACATAAATAAAATCATGAACTACGAAGTCTTTAATCTTTAATTTATAATTAAAATATAATTCTGAACTATTTGATGCATAGCCTATAAAAGCTTTTTAACAATTTTACATAGAAAATCTATATCAATAATTTCTATTTTATCATCAGTTCCTTTTTTTTTTTTTATTAGATCTTTGTCGACAATTATTACATGATTGAAATTGTTTAGGATTATTGTTAACAAAAGCTTTGAGATGCAAAAAGGAATCGAAGATTAGATCGATGCCAATGAAAAAAAAATTGAAAGCGAAAGCGTAAAAAAAATTGAAAGCGCAAAAGAAAAAGATCATAACGATTTCGACGATTACTTATATATTACATAGCTGATAGACTGCTGATAGTAAAATAAATTAATTCCGAGCATATCGATTACATATACATCATATAGTAAAATAAATAATTTCGAACATATCGATGCATATACACCATGTCAGTCATAGGACATGTCCATTAGAGTGTTGTTTATAATAAAAATTATAAAACCATATAAATTTACTATAAAATTTAAGCTGAAGATTCTAATTAACTTCATTAACTTATTTTCAAATTTTAGAATTATGTATATGTATATCAAAAATAGTAGAAAAGTTATTTAAAAATATAACACTTTAAAAAATTATATGAAAATTGCATATTTTTCTATATAGTAAAATTTTATAAAAAAAAAATTAATTTTAAAAACTGTAATTATATATATGTAAAATTTTATGTTGAACAAAGTTTACTTAATTGACAAAATAGGATGTCTTAGTAAAAAACAGCTATTACAATTTTTATTATACGTAAAGCAAATTTTAAGCCTTTTTAAGAGGACTTGTCCTATGACTGATATAGTAAAATAAATTACCGTATACAAGACCCGAGTCTTTCTCATTTCAACGATTTTAAAACCTATAATTAGACCCATGAGTCTCTTGTATGGGTGTGGGTCTGATATTTGGGAGGTTTATTCTATTTATTGGTTTTTTTTTCCTATTTGTATACCCCGGGTATAGTACATAGGGGTCTGATATTTGGGAGGTCTTGTATCCGCAGCAATATCAGCCACAAATATCACATGTTTGGGGTTTTTTTTTGGTTGTTACATTGGACAAAAGTTATGTTGGTCAGGTATTAACGCTAATGCCGACTGAATTCCGATCTCTACTTTTAAGACGGTGTTAAAAAGTCGGCAAATCCGGTTGGTTTTTAGCCAAATAAAAGTGGATAACGATAACGCAGTAATAAATTTAGCAGTGGCCTTTTTTTCGATTTTTAACAGCTGTCCTACTTTGTTTAGTGCGTTGAAGGGGTACGTCGAGTGTAACTTGAGTTTGCATGAGAACATTTGTGAATATAAAGTAAAAATTCCAATTATATATATAATCAGAAATTTTATGTACGTACGTACATATGTAATTTGTATTCGCAAGACAGGGTGATGCTCTCCTTATTCAAACAAGTTACACTCGACGTACCCCTGACGCAATTTCGACGCACTAAACAAAGTAGAGCAGCTGTTAACAATCGAAAAAGCCATTGCTCTTAATCGACCTCTAATTACAAACTTTAGCAAATGTTACAAAGTTTCCATTAATATGTCTATGTGTAGCGGTAACATATAATAATAATAAATGGTTTCTTTCAATATTATGACGCTTAAGCTAATAAATGAACAACGGTTTAACAGTCATAAAACTGTTATCTTCGTATTACATACTTATGTACGTACGTGCAGCACTGAACATACGTACGACGTACACGAAATATGTTAGTTTCATTTGTACGTACGTACGCCATGCACATATAAGTACACCGGTTGCAAGAATATGTGCGTTTGCCATCAATAGAAATTGTGTAATCCAGTAAATAGTCATTTAAAATCCGTAATGATAGAAATTTTCCGATGCTTGCTATTTTTCTGTAAAATAACATAATGTTCATGTGCAAGAGTCGGATTTTAATTTTTCTATTAATCATGCTAAAATTACTGGCTGCTAATTTGATTTTAGCCGAAATTACAAATCCGAGAAATGGTGGAAGATTGGAAAAACGTCAGGGCAAGGGCGGCCAGGGCAAGGGCGGTCAGGGTGGCCAAGGCCAGGGCGGTCAAGGTGGCCAAGGCCAGGGCGGTCAAGGTGGCCAAGGCCAGGGCGGTCAGGGTGGTCAGGGTGGCCAAGACCAGGGCGGTCAGGGTGGCCAAGGTCAGGGCGGTCAGGGTGGCCAAGGCCAGGGCGGTCAGGGTGGCCAGGGTCAGGGCGGCCCAAAACGACCAACTTCTACTGATACTGATAATTCTAATGATACTCCTACTACTACACGGAATTCTAATTCTGACACTCCTACTGATACTTCTAATGATACACCTACACGGACAGGAAGAAGAAATACTGGAACCTCTGCATCTACAGAAAGCAAAAACACAATATATGCGAGTTATCCTTATGAAGGGTTACCGACCTGTAAATCTGCAAGTGATCCTGAATGCACTCCGTCAAACGGGTAAATTTCTTAACTTTGTTATATAATTTATGATATTTTTTAATTATTGATTCTTTTTTACAGGCAACCTATTATAAAAACAATTACTCTAGCAGATAAAATAATACCTCCTCCTTCGGGTGCTGATCCATCAAACATTAAAAATACAACTTATATTACAACCTATACTGAATATATAGCCAGCCATTCAGAGACAGTAACGAATACTAATGGTGATCCAGTACCTACTGTGATATCTTCTGATCCAAGCACTATCGTAATAATTAGAAGAGTAACTGCTGCAATAGCTCAGGAAACTGCATCTTCTAGTTTAAGTACAAACGATGTGACTCCTGGATTATGGGGAGTTATGATTAGTTTTATAGTTGTAGGTTTTAGTTTAGTATTTATGATTTTTGTATAATAAAATAGCTAATTGGAATAGCCCAGCAAATTTTATTATATTAAAAATTTATTAATATTATGTACAGTATATTTATAAATAATCAGCTAATCAAAAATAGCCAAATTTCAAATTACATAATTATATAGCATTTTAATATATAGTAATTAATAGAAATTTAATAATATAGTATTTTAAAAATAATAATATATATTATAACTATATAATTATACAGTATATTAATTATTATTACCAATATAGAAAATAATTTATTCTTTTAGAAAAGTCTTATCTTTTTTATTAGATTGGCCAACAAATTAAATGTTTTTAATTAGATTTTTTTTGTTTGCTAATATTGTTTTTTTTAGGCTTTACTAAATATTAACCAGTATTGAGCAAATATAATAAGCAGTACTTTTGAATTTTTTTTGTTTATTATTAATTTTGTTTTTTTAGATATAGTAAGTAATAAACTATTTAATTTAGTTTTTTTTTATAAATTTTTTTTTTATATTGTTACTAATTTTATTTTTTTTAGATTTTTAAATTTTATTAAATATAAAATAGTACTATATAAATAATATATCTAGTAAATAGTATTTTTAAATAAGAACCTAGTTTTTTTTTGCAGATTATTTTTTTGAATTATTTCATTACTAATTTTATTTTTTTAGATTTAAACTTTACATATCCACCAATTTAGTTTGATCCCAAAATTAGCCAATCAAGATCAACTATTAAAATTTATTACAAAGCAAGTTTTTATAACAATAGTCTTTTAAACTTACTTTTAATCTATAATTAAGTGTATAGAATATTTTATATCTACATGATTAATTATTAGCTAAAAGTAAGTTAAAAAGGTAGTTTTTCTGAAAATTGCTTCTGAATTCACTCTTATCTATTATATAACCAATTGTTTAATGACAAACCAATCCTTCACTACCTGAAAATACCCAAATACTTTAACAACTAGTAATAGTGTTTCCTTTTACAGCTTAATGTAGCTGTTTTTTTATATTTATTGCTTATTTATCTTATATAGAGCCCAACAAACTATTTTATTTGAATGTTTTGTTTGTTATTCTTCATGTTATTTAATAGCAGAAGTTTGTAAAACTATTATCAAAAAAAGACCTCTAAAAATCAAATTAGTGAATATGATTAAGCTTAAAATAGTACTAAGTAACATAATAAGTAGTAAACTATTTTTTTTTGTAAAGAGTCAACTTGCTCTAATTGCATATTGCTAAAACTAGTACTTTGATTTGTATTTAAAGATAATATACATTTAAAAAAAATTAAAATTATTAAAATTTTATTAAATTATATTGTTAAATATTTAAAAATTAATAATTTTTGATTTACTAATCCAATTTAAAAATTTTAACTACAAAAATAATTCTTTTAATAAGACAATTTTAATAAATTTGAAATTATTCAAATCTGATTATATGATCACAAGATTGTTGTCTTTTGTATTATATTTATTATATAGTAAGTATAATACAAAACTCTAATAATCTTGTAATTATGTAATCAGATTTGAATAATTTTATAATTTTAAATTCATTAGAAATTTCTTTTGGGTCAAATCATCGATCGTAGAACCATTACATGTTAAATAAGGTTTAAACTTGTTTATCAATGCTGGGTTTAATATCAAGGTTAATACTTTAGTTCTTTCTTTATAACACATGGGTATATAAAAGTAGGTGTATTATATTTATAAAATATAGATTATTAAATTGAACAAAATATGCATTCATTCATTTTTACAAAAAATAAGGTCGATTTTCCGAATCAAGAATGTCCATTGCTATGCTATTACTTGCTTCTCCCGGTTCTCCTAATTGCTCATGTTCACTCTTATCATCTTGTTTTCTATTTTCTTGTTCTCTAACTAGTATATCAACAATACGTGATATGCTTCCATTAAACCGTTCTAATAATTCTTCATATTTTCTATGACTCGTGTCTATAAATCCCATTGAATTTAAAATTTTGACTTTTTCAGCCAATTCTTCTGAGTTAAGTTGATATTTGTAAGGGTGATGTCTACCATGCATACTTCGCTCTCCATAATGAGGACATCCGCCATATCTAGGCGAATATTTCCGAAATTTTCTAAATGGCCGACGAGAAAATATGATAATTATTTCAGGTTCATCTTCCTCATCAGTTTCTTTCAGGATATGGTTAGCGGTGAGAGATGAACAAGTCGAATTGTCAATTTCACTAGTTGTTTTTGTCTGTCGTTGATTTGTATTTGACATCACGTGATTATGGTTCGATTTTAAAACTTCATCATTAATATTTAGCTGTTCTAAAGCTGTTGTAGTTTCTATAATTGGCACAGATAGGGAATTTGTGGTAGTTAATGTGAGTTTAATTGTGTTGTTAACCAAATATTGGGAGAAAAATTCCCAAAGTTCTATATCACTCGATATCGTAATTATATCACCGTCTTCGTCGATATAAGATGCAGTGATAAAAGCGGAATTAGTAATTTGGAACAGATCACGAAGGTTAGATTCTAATTCTAACCATGTGGAATTTGGTGAGAGTGTAATGCTACGAATTGTATTTTCGTACTTGACATTAATTGTTGCCATTCTTTTATAAAAAATAAATTGATGCATTAACGCATCCTATATATACTTTTTCTTTGGCCATTTCTTAGGTTATTCGTAATCTGAATACGTAAGCAATGATTTCGTCAATTTCGTGACGTATAATTTGTTCTAGAATTTTGTAACTGGTCAAGTCCAGTAGATTGTTCGATATAAATATAAAATAAGGAAATTCGATCGAATATTAACCATATACGGAACGTGATACAATATTAATATTGTTCTATGTTATTGACATTTACGTACGTACGACTCGTACGATTTAAGCATGCGTCATCGGGTGCGTTTTTATAATGGTAATACGTCAGCACCTTCGGCTATCTGCGGCTAAATTTCGGCAATCGCAATTCGTCTTAAAAGCAACTTCAAGGACCGTCTAGAATTTTTTCTTTGAATTATTAATCGACTGCGTGAGTGAGTAGAGAAATGTATAAAAGAAGTGGAAGAAAACCTCGTTGTGAAATTATCAATTCAACAAATATTAAATATTTTGAAATCAACAAATATTAATATTTTGAAAAAATAACAGAGATTTAAATTTTATCGATAGTACTATTTATCTATAAAAAAATGGCAACAATTAAAGTTACTTATAATTCTATAGTTCGTCGCTTTACCATTTCTCCTGATTCTACCTGGGTCAGTTTGGAATCTCAATTAAGAAATCTTTTCCAAATTCCCAATGATCCATTAAACGTCTCTTACACTGACGAAGATGGAGATGTGATCATTTCTAGCGATTTAGAACTTCAGGAAGTTCTTTCACAATACTCCACCGGTAAACCTATTAAATTCATATTAACAATTGCTAACCACGAGAAAGATAATAGCAATGTCAAAACAAAACTGCACGAGTCAGAATCACGTCCTAATCCGGAATTTGACTCTCGACCTCCTTCTTATTATCCTCATGTATCAGTAACTGATGAAGAAACAGATGAATTTTTTGTTAATATTTCTGAACAGCCTAAAACTACTAAAGAATCGTCTGAGGATTCCAATGAACAGGTTCCTGAACATCCTAAAACTACAAAAGAATCATCTGAAGATTCTAATGAACATAATCCCACTCGAATTATTTTCTTGATTCGTCGACCCTGGGCACATTCCTATTATTATAATCCTCAATTTAGTCTTTTCCCTTTCAGATATGGTAGTCCTTTCAATTTTTACCCACATGGTTTTGGTTATCCTTACGCTAGCTTCGTATCTGTTAGCCCTCATTGTGGTCGTTCATTTAGTCGATGTCAATCTACCAAAACAAAGAACTATTCTGATAAATCTTGTAATAATGCTTCTAATTCTGGAAGTTATCGAGGTTGCACTGCTTTCCGTAATTGTCACAATCGTAAACTTTCTGCTGAACAATTATCCGAAAAAGTTAAAATCTTAAATTCCATGGGATTCTCGTCAGATGATAATGAGAAATATGAAGATTTGTTGAAACGATATTACGGAAATATCGATCGGGTTATTGATATTTTGTTTAGAGAACAAGAAGAAAATGGAAAAGCTTCAAGTTCAAAAACTAATGAAATGAAGGATTCGCCTCGAGAAGATGAGGAAATTTTGTCTTCTTCCCCAGTTATGGTTGAAATTAACTCGGAAAATCAACCTTATGCTTTGTAGAGCTGTTAATTTTTTTTTTTACTCTTATTCTATGACAATAGCAAAATCTATATCTATATGAACTTTTTATTTTTTTTTTAAATATAACTAAAAATTTTATTTTTTTTATATAAATATATATTATCTATATGTACGTCCTATAGCGACTTATATACTATTTTTAACAACTAAATAAAATTTATTTTTTTTTATATAAATAATAAATATATGATAAATAAATATATTATAAATGCAAGAAATGTTATCGTTATATTAATGCTTACAACTGTAATATGACACGTTTCTTTATATATATTTTAAAATTGTTTATTTACAAACTTTAAATAGGAATACATATATTTATGATAGATCAAATATTATTGTGTAGTCAAATTTAAAATAAAATTATTTTATATAGAATCGTTATAATCATTATAAAGATTTATTAATTTAACAAAAGTTCTTTAAAAAAATATATTACTTTCATTATTTTATTTGTTCATTATTAAAATTATTGTCAACACACAAATACAATACTAAAACAATACATACTCCTAAATACAATTGCTGTCAACACATAATACAACATCTCAAAAAAAAAAAATGCTAAATGTATATGCGCATGCAATTAGTTTAAAGCGCAAAAAAAGCGAAATTAATTTTTTTTTCATTTTTGCAATTACAGTAGGTATAAATAAATAATATGCGTATTTTTTTGCTTTTTTTTTTCTTTCCTTTTTTTTTTTTTGTTTTTTTTTAGATGCTAAGATCTTAATTTCTTTTTGAAATTTTTTTTTTTTAAAGGAGTGAAGGATAGAAATTTAAATCTTAGTCATCTTTTGAATTTCTTTTTTTTCATCATTATTTTTCATCACTCTTTTCATCACTAAAAATGATCATAGACTCCTGTAACTTACTTTTCGAATTTGCTTTCTTAATACCCTTTGTTTTTCCGGGTTTTCCTGATGTACTACCATCCTTACTAACTCTCCTTTTCAGCCAACCAAACACACCACCAGGATGCGAAGATTTAGATAAAGAACTGTTAGCTGATCCATTCGTGCTTCCTACTACACTTACATTTTTCATACCACTTGAACTTAAATTTATAGTAGAATGACTTTCACGATTTTGATAATGTTCCACAATCTCATTTGAATTAATATTTTGACTATTATAACTTCGATTATGTGATAATGCCCTAATTTTTCTAGAGCTATCACGTTTTCTTATATGTTGATATGGAAATGGTAATGATGAATCCAATGATGTTGTAGATGAATCCAATGATGTTGTAGAAGCGTTTGAGGTTGAACTTATTTGTTGTAATCTTGACTCATTTTCATTATGTAGGTTTGTTGATGTTTCAATGGTTGAACCTTCGATATTAGTGACATCTGGTATTGGTATATGTGATGACCAAGACATTCGATGTTTCCTTCGTGAAGACGACATTGATGTAACTGATGATGGAGGTGTTTTTATTGATTGTGATGATGTACTTGATTTACTTCCTTGTTGATATGATACAATAGATGGTGATAATGAGGACGTTGATAACGGACGTTGTGTATTTGATCTTAAAGTAGACGGAGTATATGATGATGGAGGTGATGATAATGCACGTCTTCGAGAACCTTTGATCGATGATTGTGTGACTATTCTGCTATTACGTTTGTGGTTCAGATGGTGTTGATCCATCTGAACCGCCCCGAGTCAACTGATATCTTCTTGTAATGAAATGTCATCTCGAGCATCATTATCTTCTACATCACTAAGATTTGTATCATTTTCTTCTATTATTCTAGGTTCTTTTTTGTTAATTGTTATTTCATTATTAGAGTTTTTCTTTATTATTGAGGTAGAAAAGTAACCTTGTGATAAAATTTCTCTAGCAAGTTCTCGTATTAATACAGCAGGATCTTCTCTACTCATACGAGAAGTGATTTCAAATAATCCATAACGTTCAGCTATAGCTTCACGTTGTGGATGTACATCACATATAGATCTTAATATTCTTAATAAATTTAATCTTACGACAGGTTTTGGATGTCCAAGTCTGTGTAATAGACGTTTAAAGAATTTTGGTTGAGCGAGTGCAAAAGCAATGGAAGTCGATAATTGAGTAATTATATGTAATGGTTCTAAAATATTTTCAAATGAATTCGCTTTAGCCATAATGAATGCTTCCAAAATAAGTTCAATATTTTTAGGTATAAGAAGTACAGATTCAACTTTTGAAGTTTCTTCTTGAATCCAAGCAAGAATAGCTTCTAAAGCATTAACTTGATAGAAAGGATCAACTAATAAATCAAGATAAAGTTGTAAAATATTATGTTTCCATAATAAATCTCTACAAACTTGTCCAGTATGGGCCATATCACAAAGTATTGGTAAAGCAAATTGTTTAAGAGGAGTTTTGTTAGATGCAAAATATTTTAAATGAGGAATAATTCCAGCTTTGGCAGCTTCTTCTTGTCTTGATTTATTAATTCGACAAAGATTAAACATTGTGTTAAGTACTTGATTTGAAATTTCAGTGACATAAGGTGGACCTTGTTTATCTAATATTGTAGTAAGAACTTGAATTGCTTTTGCTCTTTGTAAAGCTTCTAAAGTATTTGAATTCATTGAAATATTCTTTACACATTTAAGCATCGCTACAGTAAGATTCGGTGGTAATTTATCCAAATTATCAAATATTCTAGTGACAATCCTTGTTCGTGTTGCCATAACTTCTTTAACATAAGCATCACCTTGTGAGAACATTAAAAATATATTAACGATTCTCTCTACATATACACAAGCAGATGGATCTTTATCAGAAATTACGTGATGAAGCATGACAGCTAATGGATCTAATAAACCATTTTTAGCTAATAATCTACAAAAATCATTTTTAGGAGTTGGACTTTGAAGTTCAAATACACCATAAATTCCATTAACCGCTATCCATATTAATTCTTTATGTTCGTTATAATCTTCTTGTAAAAATTCAACAAGAACTTTTAAACCTCGACAAGAAATAAACATTTGAAGAATAACAGGTGAAGTATGACAAATTTGACGTATAAATATTGCAGCTTCTACACGAATTTCATAAGGATAACGTTTTGAAGTAAAGTTCATAATAACGGGTATTCCACCCACAAGACAAAGATTTTCTTGTAAATTAATATTACTTGAAATAATTATATTAACTATTTTGAGTAATCTTGAAAGAACACTTGCATATGAACATATTTCCAACATTTCTATGATTGGAATTACACCATGAAAGATGATAAAATGACTTTTAAGCTCTTTATGTTCCGTTAATAAATCAATTATTTGAACACATGAGATTACCAATCTATCTTCACTTTCATTAGGTTGTAAAGCATTAATTAACTCTTCCAATCTTGAACAAGCACGAGCATATTTATCTCTGGCAATATGTACATTTATATCCATTTCATCAAAATTTTCTTCCATTTCAGCAAAAGGGTCATCTTCATCACTATAATCGTTTCCAAACCAACTATTACTTGAAAGTAATGTATTTAATTTCAATGTATTATTAAAACCGTCATCTTCATCTTCACCAAATGCTTTATTATAATCATCATCATCAGATTCATAATATTGTTGAATTTCATTTGAATTTTGTGAATCATCTTGATTTCCTTCAGGAGATAACATTGGAAGTGATGTTACAACTCTATTAAAAGTTTGTTGCTTTGAAGACATATCGATCTGAGAAACCGGTTGAAATACGTTAGTTCTCCTTGATGGTAGACTGGTGGCAGTCGCAGATACCGTTGAAGAAGTTGATTTATGAGTTGGTAAAGGTGGGAGTGGTCTACTAACTCTGACTTCTGATCCGTTTTGAGAAGAATTAATTGGACTTGGTATAGAATTGGCACTATGAGCGCGAGCATGATGTTTAATTATTGATTTTAAAGCAGGATTTTCTGGTCTTGATTTATTATTCTTTGATATTTCTATGGATTTGGTAATCGGCGAAACAATTGGAGGTTTGGCCAATAAAACTTTAGAGCCTTCTATGTTATTTGATTTGTTTAAATTTTTTGATTTTATATGAATAACCGTATCTTGCATAGATTCCCAGTCATCATTATTTTCTTCAGACTTATCTTCAATTATATCATCTGTAATTCTCTCTATTTTTTCTTTCTCTAATTCTTTATTATTTGTAACTATTTCTTGTTGTTTTTTTTCTCGAAGGATTCTTTCATATTGTTTTAAACTTTTATTTTGTGGTAATTTCTTTTGAATATTACCCTCTTTATTATCTAGAGGGAATTTTTCAAATAATTTATTATCTTTATCAGATAATTTTTTAGTTTTATCTCGTCCATTTTTAAATAAATTTGGTCGAATGGATTGTAAATCATCTTCATCAGATGATTTATGATTTGAATGTTTACTTTGTATATTCGCAATTTTTGAAAAAGGTATAGAATCCACAAAATCATCATCCCAATTATCACCTTCGTCTTCAGGTTCAATAGTTACTGAAAGGCGATTATGTTGTTGACTTGTTGAAGTTGAAGAAGGAGTAATTAAATCTGAAGAATTATTAAATGGCATTACATTTACCAGATCACTATTTTCGACTTGCGGAGTGCAATCTGGCATTTTTGGAGGAGATTCAGATAATGATGGAGAATTATTATTATTATTATTATTACCAAAAGGAGAATTATGATGAAATTGATGCCTTGATAATTTTGTAGGCATAGTAGCAGTTAATCTTAAAGATTCACTTCGTCTTCGTCGATGAGATGGAGAAGAAGGTTTAAATTTTGCACCTTTTAAAGCTTCATTCCATTCTTGTACACTTTTTACAGCATCAGCATATTCAGTAGATAATTTTGATTGTTGTAAAGTGTCACCATTCTTTTTTTGAATACTAACTATCCAAGGATGTTTAAGTAATTTTTTAGCCGAAACTCTAAGATTACTATCCTTTTGAAAACATTGCATTAAAAAGTCTTTAACCACAGGTGAAGCAGTTTCTGGTAATGGAGGATGTTCATCTTGAACTATTCTAAAAAGGGCAGGCATAGGATCAAGATGATGATAAGGAGGTTTTCCTTCTAAAAGTTCAACAACAACACAACCAACGCTCCATATATCAGAAGAAGTAGTTGCACCTGATAATTCAATTATTTCAGGAGCCATCCAATACGGTGAACCAACAACATTAGCATCACTTTTCGTCGTTGCAACACCAAAATCGGCAAGTTTCACAAGACCTTCTTTTGTAGCTAAGATGTTTGCACCTTTAATATCACGATGTATAACACCTTGATCATGTAAGTAACGTAAACCTTCCAAAACTTGTCTTATATATACAGCGACAAGACTTTCAGGAAACTTTCCGAATTTTCTACAAATATTATGTAGAGAACCATTTTCGCAAAATCTAAAATATTTTAAATATATTTCTACTATTACAACAGATTACAACGATATAAACATGCATATGTATATAAACTCATCATTGCAATAACTTACTCTAAGATAATATTCAAATGCTCTTTTGATTTGACATAGTCTTTATATTTTACGATATTTGGGTGCTATTCAATTAAAAAAAAAAAATAAAAATAAAAATAAATAAATAAATAAATAAATATATATATATATATAAATTAACAAAAAGGCCTATGTAATAAAAACGTTATAAAGTTGAACGACTTACGTTAAGGTTCTTTAATAATTCAATTTCGGTCTTATAAAAAAAAAAAAAAAATGTAATTCATTTGATTAATAAAAAATTTATTATTAAAACGGTACTCTTTTTTTTTTTAAAGAAAAAAAAACTTACCATTATAAATGTTAATTCTGATTTCGGTATACTACTAAGCTTAACCTGTTTAACGGCAACAGCTTCACCAGTTTCCCAATTTAAAGCTCTATATACCGAACTAACAGCACCTTTTCCAAGACATTCACCTAATTGCTAAATTTTAGTCAAATGAATTAATCAAAAGTAATTTATAAAAAACAAATTCATTAATAAAAAGAATTATTTAAAAGATAACTTACGTATTTACCTATAGTCTGACCTACAGGTTTAGTATTAATGGGTTTAGGCCCCATTGTACCTTGAGTATAACTTAATAACTCCAGTTCGTTACAAATACAATAGAGTGCCTAAAGGAATTTGACGTTTAAAAATGTTCGAGAAATACTTTAAAGCTTTATTACATAAATAAAAATTAAAAGTCGGACTAAGTGTTGTAAAGGTTAAAAAGGGAAAGATGAATGTGAATGCTAATAAATATAAAAGTAAATAAAGAAAAGAGAAGGAAAGGTTTTTTCCACTAACGGAAAGGGATTCCTCACAAAACTAATCAATATGGTGAAAATTTTCAGACCAAATTCAATTGTAGCAATTAGTTGAACCTATTAGTTATATTTATTTAGGGAATCATGTTTAAAAAAAGTGGTTTTTTTTTTTTTTTTTACCTGGCTTGTAAGTAGAATCCTTTGTCAACAAAAGCAAACCCTATAATAAATATAATAAGAAAAAAACAGAGTAAAATTTTCCTATACAAACCTTGTTTTTACAAATATTCTTTTTCACCCAAATTTATTACGGGGATATTTTTAGAAATAATTTTTGGAATAACTTGTAATATGTAAAAAATAAAAAAAAATAAAAAATCGTAAAGAAATAAAATTTGGGTTCACAACTTTATGGTACGTAATTTTTAATGTTTATTAATGCCGTACTATATGATGTTTTTTCAAAAAGGGCAAAAAAATGAATCTATGCATTCACATTAAATAAAAAGATTAGAAGTTAAATTACAAGCCACGAATCGAAGAGTGTTTGTTATAGATTCAATATATGCAAATATCATAACGATAAAATCGGGGCAGGTATACAACGTTTAATATGTTGTACAGTGGTTCAAATTTGTCGAAAAAAGGAATAGCCGAAATGTAGAATTATCGAACCAAGAATTTCCTCTGGTAAAATTTCTCATTGTGTAAAATTTTTGAGATCCCATAATTTTCCAGGGTCACGTCACCATTATAATTTTACTCATTAAAAAAAATTAAGAATATTTTTTACTTTAACGCTAATCATCACAATTCTTATAAAAGCACTTTTTCAGAGATAAATTTTTTCACGATTATTTATCTATGACGAATAAAGTCGTTAAAGAATTGGAGATCAAAAATTACTTTAATCTTGGGTGCGATGTTTGAATATTACAAATAACTTTTATTTGTTATTTGTTTGAATTTTATTGCAATGATTAAAGTTACATATTGCCCAGTACAAAAATGTAAAAAATATTGTATATCTATTATTATATCTAATTATATATATCTATTATTATATCTGTTGATTACACGTATCGCACCTGCAACTTTTTCTGTATTGGTATTTTATATATTTTATATATATTGTTTTCAATATAAATAAATCAATTTTTTTTTTTTTTTTATAAAATAATATAAACTCTAGCAATTGCAGAATTGAAAATAGGGTCCTCTGATCGGGATAATCATCTAATCAATAACCCGATCCGAAAAAAAATTACTAACCGGATCATGCTTTTGACAGACCGGTTTTCATAAATTCTGGGAACTCTCACCTCCTCGGTCTCTTTCTAAGAATCATCCAACTTTTCAGAAAAAACTACTTCACTATTTCTGTATCGATGTTCTAAGGATAGCGGAATAGTTTCCGAAAAGTTAGGTGATTCTTAGAACAAGTTCGGGAAATGAGCAAATTTTTTAAGTGTCTCAGAATTAATATAATAAACGGGTGACCCGGGTCACCCGGGTCACTCGGGTCACCATTCAAACGAATTTTTATCATATGTGGTTAATGTGTTAATTATATCATCTAAATTTTTATACGTAGTCGATATTGGGATGGTTTCAAGTTACAGTAGCTCCATATAGGGATGGTAAAAATCAGTTTTTTATACTTTTTTTATTGGTTTAAAACAAGTTTCTGACACTGAAATTTGTAACTACCGGATAATTTCTTTTCTGCAAACATGTGTTTCCTTACAAATATTATCGTTACATGACAAACACATAAAAACTTGAAAAGAGTTATGCTTATGAGAAAAATTAAAATTATATATATTAAGTGCACAGTTTGATATTCGGTCAAGTGCTATATCGATACGTATCATACAGCTTCCATAATTTCTTCCCAAAATGAGGTTTTCTGTTGCCATAAAAGGAGGTCGACTAAAGCGGAGTTAATTCAATATATGATCTACACACTGCATAAATTACATTATTGATACCTATATAACCTTCTAACAATAATTGCATCAAAAAGGTAACCCTAACCCTAACCAAATTTCACTCCGCTTTAGCCGACCTCCATAAAAGGAAAAAAGACTTCGCTAATATACTACGTATCTACATCTAATTATTGTTTATACTTATTAAATGTTCCTTTAACCGGTCAATTAAATCAAAAAAGCTCTCTTCGCAATGAATCACTTTGGCAAGATATTATTCGATCATGCTTGTCACTTTCTGTAACTTTAGTAAAGTTTAACCGAATTTCTCTCAAAGGGAAAGTCTCCACGAGGACATAGTTATTCGCAATAATTTTACATAATTGCTATTTAAATCAAATTGCGTATCACAATAATTACGCCATCATGTATTAAAACAATTAATTAAAAAAAATCAAACAATCGAGATCGCATCTTAAAACATTTGCCATCCCAGCTCCATACAAGTAATAGAGCATCCGGGTCATCCGATTATCAACGGGTGACCCGTTTTAATTCAGTATCCGGTTTTAATTTCGGAACCTGAGTTGTGATAATCACATGAGGGTGAAAAACTAAAACTCGGATTTCACCCTAACTGCTATTTCGCAACTCAGGTTTCACCCTGTTCTAAAAAAATTTTTGACCAGACGGGTCATGGTTGAGAATTTTAATTCTTTGGTCACGTGGGTTACATATTCAACGTAAACGTCAAACTTGTTCTAAACTGATTTGGTTGGGTTAGAGAATTCAAATAAGTTTAATCGTTATCAACAAATTAAAGTTTATCATTATCAAATCAATAAAAATGAGTTGATTAGAGAATTCAAATTAAAGTTTAATCAATATCAAATCATTAAAAATAATTTTATATATTATTAAAGTTAATCATTATTCAAATCAATAAAAATTAAAAAAAGTAACCGAGACTAAAGTTTTATTCGCAATGCATTTGAAAAACTTACTAAATTTAAATTTCTTGATGGCAAATCTGTTAATCGTCGTTGTAAATTCTTTAATTATTATTGTATGAAAAGATTATAATTTCATTATTAAAGTTCTTCAGGATATACTGAGTACAATTATTAAAACTGCTAAAGATCATTAAAGATCATTATTAGGCCCAAAATATTCAATTTATTTGTTTTAGAATATTACCAATTTCTGTATTACAACTTACAAATTTTCTAGCATGAGCAACATTTTTTCTTTAGGGTCTAAACAATTTCTCCAATAGACATATTTTTAAAAAGTTATGTGCAAAAAAGCTTCACAAACACAATTAGTGTTACAAAATAGATAATTTAAATTGATACAAATATAAAAAGGCAAAATTGCCTTATGGAGTAGCTATCACTTCAATAAACTCATGCTTGTAATAATTAGTGTAGCCAGAATACAGTATATTACTAGAATACATAAATAGTTTTGCAATGATTGCTGTTTAAATTGAATTCAACCACTTCTAATTTAATATTTAATTTGCGTTAGATGGATTTAGAATTAACTTTAAGTTAGTTTGAAATTCTTTAAAGGATTTTGTAAATTTAAAATTCATTTAAGGATTTTTAGAAATTCAATTCAAATATGAGATTGCAAAATTAAATTAATTTATTTAAATTATAGAAGTTAAATTTTCTTGAGTACTTCGATTGATAAATGTGAATTAGCAAAAATAAAATGGGATTTGAGCAGCTATTTAAATAATTCGATTAATAAGCGATACTTATATTTAGACTAAATTAATGTAAATAAAAAAAATTAAATATAAGATATAGCAATACAAACAATACTTAAAACAAGCAAGAATTAAAATAGAAAATAAAGTTACTCAAATTATTAAAATTTGTCCAGTGTTGTTTGTAGTCTTATAAATAAATAAGTAGTATTATAGGTAGAAATAGTAAAGAAAGTCCTTAGGACCGGGACTCTAGGACCTGGTTTTGAAACCTGGTCTTTAAAGACTAGGTCCCAATTTTAGGACCTAGGTTTATAGGTCCACAATAGGTCCTAATATAAAATTTATTAGAACTTAAAATATATTAGTAATAATACAGTAAATATGTTCAATTCAATTTGAACAGATATACTATATCTATATGTACTGTAGATTAGCTTAGACTTAATATGCTATTCTATTTGTTGCTATTTCAATGTAATATTTTATTGCAAATAAACTTTTTTAAATTGGTAATATATACTGTATTAGTAAATGCTAAGTTCTAAATCCAACTAATCAAAGATCATAATTAGAATAAGATTGCTACTAATATTGCAACATATAGCCTAATTTTGCAATATTATGCTATGTTAATAAAGCTAATACAAGTTATAATGCTGTGCTATAATAAGTTTTTTTTAGAATATTAGTATATATTATATAATAAAGATACTTCTTAACCAATTAGTATTACAATAAAACAAAGAATTTTAATTGGTTAGAAAGTATTGGGACTAAGCCCAAGGACTTAATACTGGATTAACCTTGATCAGACTAAGTTCTGAGACTTATTATATAAGGACCTGGTCCTTAGATCCATGTAGTAGGACTTACAAGTCCTAGGACCAAGACCGGACCTGAACTGACTTTACTATCCCTAATTATAAATAATCTTATCAACAAATATAAAAAAATAAAACTGGTTCTAAATTCTAAATCCAAAATATAATATACTAAATTTTATACAATTTTATTAAATTATACAACAAATCTACAAACTTGATATTTTTATTTAACTAAAAATTTAAAATTTATAGTCAATTTTAGTTATAGGAGTTATCTATATATCGCACAGTGCGATACTCTTATTTATCACCCAACCAATACAATTTCAGAATCAGGAGTTAACATAAAAAATACAAAAAACTTAAATCAAAATTTTGCATAGGAAACAGCCCTTCGTGTTCTAACAAAAAAAATTTCTTGCAAAAATTTGATATAAACTATATATCACTCTAACCCAAGACCGAACTTACCCTAACCCTAATTAAAATGAAGTAAAGTGGTTTGTTTTTTTATTGTTTTATTTCACGTTACACCTGTTCTTATAGAGTGCGATATATAATTGTGTCGCATGGCGCGATACATACATTTTTTCTTAGTTATATTACTCTTTTTGTTTAACTAATTTTTGGATATATAATTTAGATAAAATTTAATTAAAGTAAAATTTAACAAATACTATATATTCCCGAAAATAAGCAACCTTTTTTGGCCAAAAAATTACACAAAAAAACGAGGTGTTGCTTATTTTCGAAATATTGAGTTTTTTGAAAAAATTGAAAAAAGTGCTAATAAAAAGTTGTTCAAATGACACCAAATTTTTACTATAAGTGTATTTTTATGCGCTGAACAACTTTACTTAATTGACCTTTTGAAGTTTACTTAGTAAAAAAAAGTTTTATATGCAACAACTGCTAACGCGTTTTTGAGATTTTTGAAAAAAAACAGGAGGGTTGCTTATTTTAGGGGGTTGCTTATTTTCAGGAATATATGGTATAGACTTTTACTTTGCCAAATAGTAAAATATAGCTTAATTGACAATTTGCAAATAAATAAGAATGAAAATTAGACAAGATAATTATAGTAATACTAAAATTTAGATTTTTCACAATTTATAATAAAATATCATATAAAATTTTGGTACCTAGTTTTTGAATATATAGAATAATTAGTTTGAAATAATTTTTAAATTTTTTTTTATAAAGAGATAGAAAAATTTATATATCTATTGTAGATTAAATTTTTCTATTGTTATATTTAAATAAATTATACTTACTAGATCAGAAACATAGATTTGAAATTACAATAAATTTATGTATGAATTGTATATAGTAAATTCTTATTTATTCGCAGATTGTTAATTAAATTAAAATATAACTTTAGTAAAGATATAATTGTATACATACTGTAGTAAAAATAATATAATAATATTATAAGGGTATAGAAGTTGATAAGTTGTTACCCCAAGTGGCAGGTCTAGAGTTCAAATTTTACTAGTGATGTTTTGGAAAAATAAATATGTGTTCTGAGAACTGCTTTTCATCAATTAGTTGGATATATTATCTGTAGTTTTGGTTCACTATCTTAAATGGGAACTTCAAGTATAGTTGTATTCTGTTATATAGGCAAATTCAAAAAACCAAAAAAACAGAAACCCATTTAGCAAGTTCTAAGTAAAAAAATAGCAAAGATCTTTGATAGTACTACTAAAAACTAAAGTATCAGAAACTAAAGCTAGAAAACCAGATAACAAAGACCTTTAAAGAAAGGGTTTACTAGTGATTTACCAACCTGGCTGCCAAAATCATATCAGAAAAAAAGGATCTATATTTTAAAAATAGGTACCAAGAAAAGAAAATCTATAATAGTACCTAATACTAGGTAGATAAGCTAACTAGATTGAGAGTTTGGAATATATTGTGAAAAGACCTGTAGAAAGATACCATATTCTTCCAAAAATAAGCACCTTTTTTTTGCACATAATGCTAGCCAAGGCAGTTATAATTTGGGCCAAAATTGACTTAATATAGGCCAGAGATGCTTAATTTCAGATAGTATTTATTTTCAAAAGAATATTGTAGTTGTAAGTACTAGGATCAGTATGAACCTTACAAAAGTAAAAGTAGATAATAGTAGCAGTTTAATGATACTTCTGATCACAAGTATAAGCCTTGGTAAATATATAATTTACTAAAATATAGATAAATACTTGGTGAAACAGGTACTGCTTTACCAAGTTTTTTATTAAGAATAAGCCAGATTGTACCTTTAGGCAATGTTATCACCAGACCTAGTCCAAGCTATTTTGGGTGAACTCAAATAATTCAAATATTGTTTGATGTTTGTATCCAAATTATGTCCAAGTAAATAGATTGTCACTAGACATTGTCTGCACAATATTTGTCAAACAAAAACATATTTAGATACAGACATTGTCCAATTAGAGCTTTAACCCAGGTTAGAAAGTAGTGACCTGGGCGAGTCAGATATTTATTTGGGTCATGACCTGGGTTAATGGGTCAAATTTGTGATAGGAACATCCTGAGTGCCCTGAGTTTGTAGATCGTTACAATACGTTTTACATTACTTTTTTCGGAAGCTCAGGTAGATTATCTCATCTGTAAGTGTAATAAATAACTTGGTTTTCATATTGTACTATAATAATATCAGTTAAATCATTCTAAACTCAACCTTCATGTATATTTACTTACCGAAGTTACAAGTACAGAAGTAAATTATAATTACTACGTTTACAAAATTTTTTGTGTTAAGCAAAAAAAACATAAAAAAGTTTTAATAACGTTAATGTGTGCGAAGAAATTAGTTTGTATAGTTTTTTTATTTTACATTTTGCATAGATATCCTTTAATAATTGAAAGTATATAAATAGTATTAATTAACCATGCAATTTATTAATAATGTGCTTTTATAATATGATAAAAAGTTTATAGATAAGATGTAATAAAGCTTAGAGGTTTCTTATTAGAAAGATAGTTGTGTAAGATAGTACATATATAAGATATTAGAATTTGAATAGATGTGGGATTAGATATAGAATTAGATATAGAATTAGACATAGAATTAGACATAGAATTAGACATAGAATTAGATATAGAATTAAACGTATATAAATTATTAAGATTTTGTAAATTAAATACTATGAATAATTTAACTAAGTTTAACACCGGGTTAATTATAAATTTTAACTATCTTTAATTATATTGTAAATTTTTATGTACTGATATTTTAAATTAAAATAAGAATTAATATTAAAAATAGAGTTAGATATAGGTTTAGGGTAGAGTCAAGACTAAAATAAGTTTTTTTTTTATAGTGCCAAACAAGTGCACCAAACATAGCCGTTTTGAGTTATGATTATGTTAACCAGGGGGGCAAATTAGCAACACTCAATAATTCTAATTTAAATTATTAATACTGTAATAGACCCGGACATCTCTAATATAGATCATAATGATTTGTATAAATTTGGAGGTTTTTGCTACCCCTAAAATCAAGTAAATTTGCTGAAAATTCAATTATTACATATAAATTTTTAGTAATTTGCTAAAAACTAAATTATCACATCTATTTTATAAATCAAAATAATATATATATTTTTGAGTGCTGAACAAATTTTCTTAGAGCATAAAGTTAGAATCAATTAGTAAAATTTGGAGAATCATAAAATTTTTTAGTATTTTTATTAATAAAATTATATAAAATATTATAATTCTCCAAATTTTACTAATTGATTCTAACATTGTGCCATAAGTAAACTTGTTTAGCACATAAAAATACATTATTCTAGCATATATAATTTTTTATTTTTTAAAAATTTAAGAGATGCTTAATTTTTTGGATTTTTTGATCAAAAAATCTAAAATTAGGCATCTTATCTTGAATTTTCAAGAAATATAAAATTAAATATGCTAAAATAATGTATTTTTATGTGCTGAACAAGTTTTCTTATGGCACAATGTTAGAATCAATTAGTAAAATTTGGAGAATTATAATATTTTATATAATTTTATGGATTAATATATTTGTAGTCATGGCTACATGTAGCCATATCAATAAAGCCAATTAAATTTCAGGATCAGGTGTAATGTGAAATCAAAACAAATAATAGTTTTTTTAAAGAAATCGCCAATAACTCAAAATTTTGATTATGAAACCATCTTCTACGTTCTAACAAAAAAAAATCATTGCTAAATTTTGGTATAAACTATGCCTTGTTTCGTTCCAGGTCTCACCCTAACCCTAATATTAATCGTAGGGTTTTATTTTTATAAAAAAAAATTATTTTGATAATTTGATAGTTTCATTACACCTGATCTTAGTTATGGCTACATGTAGCCTATGGCTACAAATATATTAATTCTAATTTTATTAATAAAAATATTAAAAAATTCTATGATTCTCCAAATTTTACTAATTGATCCTAACATTGTGCTATAAGAAAACTTGTTCAGCACATAAAAATACATAATTTTGGCATATTTACTTTTATATTTCTTGAAAATTTAAAAGAAAATGCCTAATTTTGGATTTTTTGATCAAAAAATCCAAAATTAAGCATCTTCTCTTAAATTTTCAAGAAATAAAATTAAATATGCCCGGAATAATATATTTTTATGTGCTGAACAAGTTTGCTTAGGGCACAATGTTAGAATCAATTAGTAAAATTTGGAGAATTATAATATTTTATATAATTTTATTAATAAAAATAATAAAAAATTCTATGATTCTTCAAATTTTACTAATTGATTCTAACATTGTGCTCTAAGAAAACTTGTTCAGCACATAAAAATATATTATTCCAGCATATTTACTTTTATATTCTTGAAAATTTAAGAGAAAATGTTTAATTTTGGATTTTTTGATCAAAAAAATTCAAAATTAAGCATCTTAAATTTTTAAAAATCATAATAGTACAAAAAATGAGATAGCTTTATTTTTGGGTATGATTTTTGCAAAATGCGGATAATTTACTAAAAATAAAATATTACATGCATAAAATTGCTGTAATTTGCCAAAATGCTTTATATAACCTTTTTTAAAATTAATCTCAATTTGCTAAAACTTAAATTTGGACCTCAGATCAAATTTTCTGCAATTTGCTAAAAAAAAAATATGACATATATCAGAGATGTCCAGGGTCCTACTGTAATATAAATACGTGATTGCTTATCTAACAGTAACAACCTAGAGGTTTTACCCGAGTTGGGTTGACTAGTACGGGTCAGTAAATATGACGGTTATATGGGTCACAGATCAAAATTAAGCTGATCCAGATCAGATAGGAGCTTATTTTAAATATATTAATAATATTCTTACCTTCTATTAAAAAATCTAACACAATGAATAACCTATCTGACCCTGGTTGTGACCTGAGTCAAGAAATCTCGGGTTGTGGTTTGACCCGGATCACTATTTTTTGACTCGGGTAAGACCTTTATAATGACCTGAATAAAAACTTTACTATTTATTAGTAAATTATTTCTAGTTAAATTGTGCAATATAGTGTTTTTGCCTATTTTGAATTCTGACCTGTTTGACCCGGGTCAGAGCAATTTTTGACCTGTGACCCGCTGGGTCGGGTGACCCGTATGGGTCACCCAACCTGGGTCAAAGCTCTATGTCCAATATCTAAGTTTGTAATTAAAAAAATTTATAAGCTTACAATTTGTAGTACAAAATAAATAATTTTTACTATTAACTGTTTTTATATTTACTTTAGAAATTTGCTGAATACTTAGAAATTAATAGACCGTCATAATGCACTTCTTATTGTCTTCTTGCTCAAATCTATAATTATTAATTAAATTTTATTCTAACTCGCTAATCATATCAGCAAATTTATGCAAGGGAAGTATTTTAGCTGTTTTGTATATATTAAAAACTTAGCAAAAATAAAATAGTGACCTATCACTATGCGACCCAGTTCTGAATTAGGGAGTCGATCGCTCCCCTTAATTCAATCTAATTAAGGTTTGTTTTTTTTTGATCTGATCTGCTTTGTTTTTATTGTAGGTTTTTTCAATTTTTTTTTATTGTAAATAAATAAGTATACAAATTATAACATTAAAAAAAATAGGGATCGTTGGAAAGAGTTAATTAAATAATTTTTGATGTTTTTTTTTTTGATGTTTTTTTTTGTTGTTTTTTTTCTAACACTTTTGTTCTTCGAGGTAGTAGAGCCACTATAGGTGTTGTAATTTACAAAAACTTTTGTCATTTTGGTACTGTCATTTGTAGTAACTTCAAATTGGTAAAGGAGGATCTGGCTCTGTACATTCAGAAACCTGGTTGGATGGCATATGAAAGTTAAAACATTAAGAACAGTAATAATAATATTTACAAAAGAGCGTGTAAACCATCTAGCACCTACCGTTGCACTCAAGATATTGGGATGTTCTAAGTTTCGGTTTGTCGTTTATAGAGTTTGGAGATGCTAGGCTTTCATTATTTTGGCACTGGTAGTTGGTTTGTTTTGTTTTTTCTTATTTTTATTTTCTTAACTTAAACTAACTATTTCATTGCTGTCATATATAGTGATTTTGGGCTTCAACGTTTCGGTACCTTAATCGGTATTTCAACTTTTGCTATTGCATTCTTAACGTTCTTATTGATAAGTAAGTCTGACTTTTTGTTTCGGTGCCATCATTGGTAATTTTTTTTTTAACCTTAAGTAGCCACGCTAATACTTTATTAAGATACTTGTATTTACTATATTTACTATTGTACCTACATAGCACTACCTAATAACTAAATTTAGCATCATCCGGCCATCCAGTCGGTACCTAAGTACCCGGATACCTAAATGCGACCTAC
>QKWP01001636.1:3093-13256 GCA_003550325.1 Gigaspora rosea
AAATAAAAAATAAAAAAAAATAAAAAATAAAAAAAAAATAAAAATAAAAAAAATAATAAATAAAAAAAATAATAAATAAATAATAAATAAATAAATACATTAATAATAAAAATAATAAAAAAAATTAAAAAAAATAAAAAAACTTAATAAAATTAAAAAAAACTAATAAAATTATTTAAGATTTTAGTTTCAATTTTACAATATAAATTATAAACTTTAACGCTCCAGACTCACACCGGTTCCCGGTTCCTAGTTTAATATATTTTTAGCTCTAAACAAGTTTACCTAGTGAATTAAGTTAGAATTAATTAGTAAATTTTGTGAATTATAGGATTTTATAGAATTTGATTAATAAATTCTATATTATCTTATTATTCATAAAATTTTTACTGATTAATTCTAATTTAATTCACTAGGTAAACTTGTTCAAAGCCTAAAAATACATTAAATCAACAGTATTGTTTTTATTTTACTTAAAATTTGGAAAAAAGATGTTTAAATTTGACTTTTGATCAAAAATCTAAAATTATGCATCTATTTTCCAAATTTCAAAAATAATAAAAAATAAATTAACCAAATTGATGTATTTTTATATGCTAAACATGTTTGCTTAGTGCATAAAGTTAGAATTAATTAGTAAAAGTTTGTAGATTATAAGATTTTATAGAATTTTATTAATAAAATTCTATAAAATTTTATGATTTACAAAATTTTACTAATTAATTCTAACTCCATGCACTAAATAAACTTATTTAGAACCTAAAAATACATTAAATTAGCAGAATTGTTTTTATTTTACTTGAAATTTGGAAAAAATGCTTAAATTTGACTTTTTTAATCAAAAGTCCAAAATTATGCATCTATTCTTCAAATTTCAAGTAAAATAAAAATAGCTCTGCTGATTTGATATATTTTTAGATGCTATACAAGTTTATTTAGTGCATTAAGTTAGAATTAATCAGTAAAAGTTTGTAAATTATAAGATTTTATAGAATTTTAGAAAGTTTTTAAATATCACAGGTTGCTATATCGCAGGTAATATGATTGGCCAATTAGATCACAGGATCTCATGTAACAAAATAAATGAAAAATTAGAAAAATTTCAAAAACTTTAAAAGTACTTTAAATAACTTGAAATTTTATTATATAAACTAGTTTGGGTTTTAATTGAAAGTTTTTAGCACTTAATTTTGCATATATATGCACTCTCTAACCTAATATTAATACTAGTTTGGACCCTATTCCTAACTAATGATCATTTTAATTTTTTTTTTTAAATATTAACCTGCGACATCACAACTTGCTAAATTTATCAAAATCTGAATTTAATTAATAAAATTCTATAAAATTTTATGATTCACAAAATTTTACTAATTAATTCTAACTCTATGCACTAAATAAACTTATTTAAAATCTAAAAATATATTAAATTAGCAGAATTGTTTTTATTTTACTTGAAATTTGAAGAAATGATGCTTAAATTTGACTTTTTTGATCAAAAATCCAAAATTATACATCTATTATCCAAATTTTAAATAAAATAAAAATAATTTTGCCAATTTGATGCATTTTTAGGTGCTGAATAGTGATGCTACTGAAATTGATTTTTGAAAAAGGCCTATTTCATCTTCATTAGTAAAAATTAAAATTTTTTATAAGGAAGAGCAAATAAAATTTATAGATATGTTCCTTATAATTTTGTCTATTCAAAAAAAGTATCAATAATTTCGTCTTTCAAGTAAAATAGGTCAAAAACTATTTCGTCTTTAAATTTTAATTTTGGGTTTTAGAACCTGAAATAATTTCGTCCTCATGTATAGTGCTAAATATATTTACTTAGTGCATAAAGTTAGAATTAATAAATAAAAATTTGTGTATTATAAGATTTTATAAAATTTTATTAATAAAATTCTATAAAATCTTATGATTTATAAAATTTTACTAATTAATTCTAACTTCATACGCTAAGTAACTTGTTAGTACCAAAAAAAACATATAAGTATATTTAGACTCAGACCAGTCTGCATAAAATTTAAAGTTTGAGTCTGGTCTAATCCTGGACTGAATCTGAACTGAACCTATTCCGATCCTGGCTGGACCCGAACCGGACCTAATCATATGTTGTTTAAATTTCCCTTCTCTAAAAAATTTTGAATTTGTTATGTTAAACAAAAAATTAAATTGGTGAGGTCTTATTTTCAGAAACTTACAATATGTATAGAACAAGTTTACTTAGAGTATGAAAATAGGATTAATTAGTAAGAAGAGTGACAAAAATCAGATGATTTTTTAGGGAGGAGGGGTAAAAAAAGGTAAAATTATATATAAAGAACCTGACTATATATATATATATTAAAGAAGGAAAAGGGTGAGTAGGCCTCTGATAAAAAATAATCAGGTGATTAATGACATGGCCCTAAAATTTCAAGAATAATACTATTTTTTATAATTTTATTAATAAAATTATAAAAAACTAATTAATCCTATCTTCAAGTAATTTTGTCCTATATATAAAAATATATATAGGTTATTGAACTTGAACATGTTCATGAACTTTGAACTGAACCTGAACTGAACCAAAACTCAAGTTCCATTTAGTTCAGGTTCATAAATTCAAAGTTCAGTTCAGGTTCAAGTTCAATGATCTGCAAAATTTAAAGTTCAAGTTCAGGTTCAATTGAACTTGACCTGAATTTCATGAACCTGAACTTGAACATCGGAACACTAGTAATCCTGAAGAATTTAAGATAAGCAATTAATTTAATGAGTAACTGGTTTAGGATATTATGACAGTATTATAACATAACTACTAACATAACCATAATTGCTAGGGACAAAAGCAGATAAAGAGCAGAAGATTTGTGAAATGACACCCTTGGCAGAATCCTGCCTTCTTTTGAATCTGGTTAGCAGCTAGCTTTATGCGGGTGGAAAACCACCAGCTAATGCTACAAGTCGCTAGTTTAAAATTATACATCCATTGCACTGATGTATCTGTATATTTCTTTAAAGCAATTTAATAAGGTTTAATATTCGATAAAAAAAAAAGACAATCAAATGATTTAAAATTCGACCAATCGACAGGCACCAATTATAATTATGCGATTTTTGGTCAAATTATGCTTCGCGCATCGCATAAAACTGAGATCCCTAAGGTTACGCACGGGTTGTTACATCAGACCCGTACAATAATATAGTTATTGTATGGGGATCGTCCCTGCTTGGGTTTCAGATAGGGATGTTAACGGAGTGCTCCAGGGTGGTGTGGTGCATACTCTGGCAGAGTATCCCTTAACACCACACCACACTGAAGTATGAATCAGAGCGTACTCCAAAGTGTAACCCGGAGTATAACCCAGAGTATAACTCGGAGTACTATGTGCTAAGCACTATGTAATGCTCCGGAGTTTATAGTACCCGAAAATATGCTACCTTATTTTGGGGAAATACGGTAAAATATATATATATATATAATACTCCGGAATATAATCCATTTTGTATTAGTAGTATTACTCCGGAGCAATTACTCCTACTAATAATATCTTAGTAATCCGAGGTGGTGTCATGTCTAGACCACACCGGTATGGAGTGGGTTATACTCCACAGTTACTCTGGAGTACCTTACTCCATTAACATCCCTAGTTTCAGATTCTCACATCCAAAGTTTTATCAACAATTATCTTAAAAAATACTTGGATGGTCTCACCACAAACCAAACAGTTGAGAGTAATATTGTTGGCCATTTCATTTTGTGTTTACTACAGTAGATTCAAAAAAAAAAAAGCGGTTATGACTCCTATGTGCAAGAAGTACATTAGGATGCTTCACGGGCTCCTAATCTGTCAAAACAAGCGAACATCTAAAACTGTCTGTGTTAGAACAATATATGGACAGAATCAACGCTCACAATAAAATAATAGCAGTAAAAAAATAAAACTTTTATTTTCACGATATAAATTTATATATATTAATTATTTATATGAATTTTATTAAAGTTTAAAAAATATAAACAACATAATTGTGCTAAAAATGAAGTTAAATCTTAAAAAAAATGATCCTAATTATCACAGAACCCATCATTTAGAATCCCAAAGATTCCTTAATCAATACAACATGAAAACGCTTAGGAGCGAAAGGATTACCATTTTTAACAAGAACATAATTTGCAACACTACTAGAAGGTACTTTATAAGCCAATCTAACGCGTGCAGATTCTAATTCATAAGTATATTTATATATACGTTCACTGGCTTCTTGTTCGTCTTTAACAATTTTATTTGTACCACTGACGATAATAACTTTACCGGCAGTTGCAGCCCAACCACCGATACGAGTTCCTGACCAATCACATCCAACCTAATACATAAAATTTATAGTAATTGTTAGTTAGGTCGAAATAGTATAGAATATTTTTTCCCAGAAGAAATGTTATTCAGAAATAATTTAACAAGAGATGTAATACTTACAATTATTCCATCTTCAGTGATAGCACTAGCAGAAGACAAATAATAATCAACATTGAAGCCTTTAGTTCGTCTCAATTCTCCTTGTTTGGCATAATCAGTCTCTGCTAAAATCTGAGCGTGGACATTATCCCATTCAGTAGCAGTTTTCAAATATGTGATAAACCCAATTTCTTCCAATGTAGTAGAATGACCATTATTAATGGATTTTCCTTTAGGAATTAATTCTTTCAAAAATTCAAAAGCTAGTTCTTTTGTTTCAATAACCGTAACTTCATGACCTTTGGCTTCTAAACTTGCTTTTGTGGCCTGAACTGAGGCTTCAGATGCAACTTTAGCGTAGCGTTCATCAACAACCACTTCCCCGGACGAGAGTTTTGGGTCAGATTTCAAGAGAGCTTCACGAGTTTCTTCGGGATGATTGTTCACGACAGACATTTTGATTTGATTTTTTTTTTTGATATTGTAATTGTCTTATAGTAATAGTAAAGATTAATTTATTAATTTATAGAATCTTAACTTTGAGCCTTCATATCGAATTCATTGATCCATTTTTATATTTTTTTTTTGAAAAAAAGATCGCTAAAAATCTTTCCAAATAAAGGTATACTGTAGCTATTCGATTGTAGAACGCAACATTCACAATGTGTTATTAAGCTGACAAATCAAATGAATTAGTAAAATGATGATGCAAAAGATTAGTAAAATTTGAAAATTTTCACGATATACAGTAAATATAGTTAAATTAATAAACAATAGCAGTTAGGGAACCTTTCATTTTTTTCCTAGGTACTGAAGTTAATTCCTAAAATAATGTTATGCATTACATTGTATAACACAATATACATTACATTTTTCAAATTAGATGCCGATAACATCCAGAGCAATGATGCTAATAACTCAAAATTGATCAAGTTTGTCGATTTAAGTTTATTATTAAATTTTAATAAATTTAGGTTCTTAAGTCCATTCAATGATGACTTAGCAACAAATACGTATATATGTACGTAATATTATTAATGTACAAATGGATGGAATGAATGAAATAGAAGGTAGAAATTAAGGAAATTAAGGGAATGTTTATTACAGTAGAAATACATACAGTACGTACAGTACGTGTGTATACAAATCTTTGAAATTGATAATTATTAATGCAAATTACTAAAGTTGATACCCAAAAAATAAGCAGGTCACGAAATTATAACCCATATTAGTCTACCCAAAGTGACGCAAAAAAAATACGAAAATAGGAAACATAGGTATCTCAGCCAATTTTGATACGCTAATTAGCTATAGTTAATGCCTTTATTTTGACCTAAACTGACTTAACCCTAGCGCCAACGCTAAACGTTAACTATACTGAACAGTATAAATAAACTTAGGCCTCGTTCAATTTCGCATGTATTATTTTAGTATATATTTTTATAATACTATATATGAAATAAAGAATCGGGCTAGAAAGGTGATTCGTTCAAATCCGGATTATCATATTGCGGGAATAAAAACGATCATAAGAGGGCTCTTCGGTCCTCTTATGATCGGATATACTTCTATGTAACGGAAAATAAAAGTGTTATTCTTTGTTTTGTGCGGGTATCATGATTTAACGACTTAGAATTGCTACTTTAATCAGTGAAAAAACGAGATCTCAAAATGCTTGTTGTTTACCGGGGAAGTTTCGAAACTTGTTTTTTTCACAAATTAAACAAGCGTAAAACTGATTGCTAGTGATCGGCAAGCACTATGCAATTTTCATACGTAGTGCAAAAATTTTAGCAAATCAACACATTTTTCAAATAACAATGATGATTATTAATTTAGGTGCAGCAATTTACTAATCATAACACAAATTAAACAAGCGTAAAACTGATTGCTAGTGATCGGCAAGCACTATGCAATTTTCATACGTAGTGCAAAAATTTTAGCAAATCAACACATTTTTCAAATAACAATGATGATTATTAATTTAGGTGCATATGAAACCTTATATTAAATTTTGGCCTTCTAAAATAGGGTTTATTGCTTAAAGTTTTGTGCTTTATCGTTTTCCTGATCTTTGATCAGTGAAAATCTGTTGATGCGAGCTAATACTATAGAAATTTCTATGCTGCACTATATTTTTTATTAACTAGTATACGACCCGTTGTTTAACTGGTTTTTAGGGTTGAGAAAGCTAATATTACACAGATGTGCGAGAATGTTCCACAGATAGTGCATGAGGTTCGGATATTTTGTTGGATTAATTTTGATTGTTTAATTGGTATATATATGATATATACAGTATATATATATACGTATATATATCGATGTCGGTATATTAAAAAATTGCTTTTATTTTATTAAGCTTTTCATGTTTTCAATCCATTTATTAAGTTCACGCCAGGCATCAAAAGCACGAGAAAATTTTTATGGATCTGCTTCACTAATTTAATGCAGCATATCAGACCGTAATTCATTATAAATATTGCATAAGATCGACTATACATCAATGAACGATTTCCCGAAAGTTATTTCTCCGACAGGCTACTTACCTGACCTATGTTATGTCAGGTAAGTGTCCTGCCAGGGAAATAGCTTTCGGAGAATTGAGCGACAATCCTATGTTACCTATTTTATACCCTGGTCATTATATCAAGATCGCAGGGTATAAAATCAGTTATATCCTGGACACTATATGTACAGTATAAGCGGAATGAAATTTCCGCTTATACTCAATTGCCCAGGATATAACTATTACTGATTATACGATCGTTCATCTCAAGTCGGTTGTCGCTCAATTCCCTGAAAGTTTCCACGACAGGGCACTTACCTGATATCACATGATTTTTACAGGGCATCCCAAATTTCCAGGTCGGTTACGTCGGATTTAGGTCGGCGTTTAGCCCTAGCAGGTACTATATAGCAAAATTATTAGCTGGGCATTTTTTACTTAATAAATGGATATGATTTCATTAGTAAAATTTTTTATGATCTTGGGCAAAAATTGATCAATTCCGATCCAGCCGACCATGATTCTGATGTACTTAGGGATGTTATTGGTCCCAACTGGTCCCAACTGGTCCTAATTCAATTGTAAATTTTTATAATGATTTTTTCCTTATGAGCTTTAAATAAAAGTTGTACAAAATAAGATTCTTTACATATTTGCTTAGTACATAAAAGTGTTAAAGTTTCTTCAAAATTTAGAAATCTTTAAAATATAAAATTTTAGGACCAGTCCTAGGACCAGGTCCTAAATTTGATATTTTAAAGATTTCTAAATTTTGGAGAAACTTTAACACTTTTATTTATTAAGCAAATATGTAAAGAATCTTATTTTGTACAACTTTTATTAATAGTTCATAAAGAAAAATTATTATAAAAATTTACAATTTAATTAGGACCAGTTGGGACCAGTTGGGACCAATAACATCCCTAGATGTACTCCGACGTATCCCAACCCTGAATTTTGAGGATTAGAGTTGCGGCTTACCTTGTGAGATGTCAGGTAATTGGCTTATCGAGGAAATAGCTTTCGGGGAATCGTACCGTAACCGTAACGTAGTGGTGGAAAAAAAAATTCGCGATCAGTTCTAACTTCATAATGCAGCCAGGATATAATACCAACATACAAAATTTATACAAGATTTAGCTATTCGTACCTTTTCCAATATCGATGACTAATTATTATCGCTATACAAGAGTTTATTTTTAGTTATATATAATATTTTGATATAAAGATTATATATTGTTTTGTGCTACAACTTATTAATGTTAAGTTTATTGATCGTTGATTGGGTCACAATCACCTGATCGCGGATTTTTTCTGCTATGTTTGCTAACGTGATCGTGATTGAGATCTGTCATAAGTCATGAATTAATTTTTTTCACAAAAAATAAAGCACGGTTCGGAAACTTGGAAAATTGCAGAACTGATAAAAATGTTGTATGTCAGAATGATTCTAAATATATTTTTAAGTTGTAATGAAATTTTAAATTCACCAAAATCGTTAAAGAATTTCGAAATTAAAGCTAATTATAAATCTACTTGGTGCTTAAAAGTGGTTGAATTCAATTTAAACAGCAATACATTGCAAAGTTATTTACATGTATATTACGGTCATATATTCTAGCTATACTAATTATTGCAAGCGTGATCATTAGGATGACAGCTACTTCTCAAAGCAATTTTTGCCTTTTTACATTTGATGATTTATATTATTTATTTATGACACTAATTGTGCTTGTGAAGCTTCTCGCACGCTTATAACTTTTGAAGGATTATTATCCATTCGAGAATTTGTTCAAGTTCTAAAGAAAAAATTTTAGTTCATACTTAAAATCACCATCCAGAAAGCTAGTCATTGAAAATGCCATTATCAAACGTTTCCCTCAATAAACGATTTGATTGGGCGAAAAAATTGATCGTGATTATCACTTAGGCCAAAAAAAACGGGCGCTGCGACCACCAATTTTTTTCATGAGTTGCTCTGATTAACTAGTATTTATAACAGACAATCGCTACTCAATTAATCCAATTAATCGTAATGATTTGAGCAACATCTCGATCACTAACTAATTACATTGAAGGAGTATCTAAATCAACCTGACCTCAATTAAGTGACGATTGTAACTGGATTGAAAAACTTGGTCTTGTGCAAGTCGTTCAATTCTTTAACGAATGATTGTGAAACGTAAAGTATTACTCAGAAATCTACCAATAAATTAAGCTTTTAAAGTTTGAATTTAAATTACCTATCGCATCTCATAGTTTTGAAAAACCAACGTCTTCATATGGGCGGATTTGACTCCATTCAATATTGTCACAAAATTCGATTTTGTCACATATGATGATCAAAACTATTAACGATTTTGGTTTTAAACAGTTAATACCTATAATACCTAGAAGTCTCTACTACCTTTTCTAGTTCGCAATTAATTATTAAGCAAGAAGTACCTACGTATATGGCTAGTGAATGTCAACTTTGTCAAGAGATTTTTTCTTCTCGAAAAGATCTTGTTACCCATGAAAGAATTAAACACCGAAATAATAAAATTATTCCTCACCGCAAGACACTTCTTCAGCCTCCTCTTGAGCAAGTCACATTTTATCAAGATGCGTTTATAGTTCTTATTAAAAAACGACTTGGTTTTAATAGGCATTCAATAGGCACAAAACAAGTTTCTATTAACGCTTTTCCTGAAAATATATTCGTTTATCTTTTTGAACATGAACCTTCTTTCCGGTATAGTCCTGTGCAACGAAAGTATTCGTGTTCTTTTCAGGGTGAAGCTGGGGAACAGAGATTGAAACAATTAGTCAATTATGACCATTGGAACGTTAGACAAGATCCAAAACTAAGAACTATAGGGTACGTTTTATTTATGGACAATGAGGGTTCCTACGGAGTTAGCTTTAGTTGGTCTCAATCTGAATTTAAAGAGAACGAACGCGTCTTTCATTGCGGCACTGCTACTTGTAAGTTTATAGCAGATTCTGGAGAATTTTCTGAACAGTAAGAATTAATACGGGAGCTTTGTTAACAAAATGTTCCTTTAAAACTATTATTATTATTTATTAATCATTTATTTTATTAGACCCGTCGTATCTCAAACAAATTGTATCATTTCGCAAGCACCAAACATGAATTCTTCAAATGACAAATCAGCTCAAAAAAATTATAGATTTATTTTACCTCGAGTGCCCTTTCAACAATTAAA
>QKWP01001636.1:23034-33852 GCA_003550325.1 Gigaspora rosea
AACTCAGCCTTTCGACACTTTGCAAGAACACACAACTACTTTCTCTAGCAATTTCGAAAATTCAAGAATGCAAGTTTTCACAAGTTTTCGCAAGTTTTTGCAAGGTTTCGTTTTATTTATTTTTTTATTTCATGTTTTTTGTTTTTGTTTTTTTTTATTTTTATTAATTTATTTTATTCTGGCACTTTGCGAAAACCTTCGATGATTTCTAAATTGCAAAAACACGAACTTGAAATGGAGATTTAGGGCTTTGTTTATTTTTTTATTTAGTTTGCTTACATTTTTGTTTTTTGTTTGTTTTCTTTTTTTTACTTATTTTTTTAACTTTATTTTATTTTATTTATCCTTTACTTTTTTTGAAACTTTGCAAGAAAATGACTTGACTTTCTGGCACTTTACAAGAACACCAATTCTAACATCTCTGGTACTTTGCAAGAAGTTATGAATATGAACGAATATAATCGAATATAAGTGAATATGAGTGAAATATAATAGTTTATTTTTTTTCGTTTTTGTTTTTTTTGTTATTTTTTCAACTTTGTTTTTTGTTTTTTGTTTGTTTTTTTACTTATTTTATTTTATTTTATTTATTTCTTACTTTTTTTAGAACTTTGCAAGAAAACAACTTAACTTTCTGGCACTTTGCAAAAAGTAGCAAATATAAGCAAATATAAACGAATATAAGCGAAATATAAGCGAATATAAAGAATATAATAGTTTATTTTTTTTGGGTTCATTTTTTTAATTTTTTTTGGTTTTGTTTTTTTTGGACTTATTTTTTTTGTCATTTTTTTTATAATAATATATAATATATGTAATATTTAAAATATAATATATAATAAAAAAATAAAATTTTATATTAATAGCGAAAACTTGTGAATATTGTATATTTAATAAATTAAAATATTATATAATAATAATAAATAAAAAAAATTATAATTAAATTGCGAAAACTTGCGAAAACTTGCGAAAAACTGTAAAATGTTCAAAAAACATGATTATATGAATATAATAATTATTAATTGATATTATATCAGATATATATCGATTAATATCGATTTATATCGATTACTATCGATTACTATCATTATTAATAGTAATCAGCAGAGGTGATGGGTATCGATATATATCTTATCGGTTAGTAATCGATATATATCTATATATAAAATTTGCTAATGAAGTGTCTTTGCTCTTTTTCTGTAATTTGTTAGCTTCATGTAATTGTTGTGACTGAAGTTAACACCTGACTGATGTTGCAGCTTCAGTAAACCAAAGTTACATAAACCCACCTAAAATTGATAACTAATGTGTGCAAAATTATTTAATTTCAGAGGTTTCAACTGAAGTTGCATTTCCAGTCGGGTGTCAAACTTCAGCCACGAACATAAACATTGGTTTTGTTGGTTAATAATAAGAATTAAAGATAGAACATAATTAGAATTAGCTATATTTAGATATTAGGATAGGATTAAATTAATTTGTTTTTATAATTTTATTGGTCAATATACAAATTGTTTACAACTTGCAATATCGCAGGTTGCGATGCTTAGCAAATTTTTTTATTTTTTTTATTTGAAAACAACCAATTTTTGAAAATTTTTTTTTGTTCTAATTCAGAATCAGGTTACCTGGGTTTGGGCTCAATTTTCAAACCTATAATAAATTTGGAAAGTTTTAGATTGGGCTTACAAAATAATCAGGCCCGGCCTACCCCGAACTTTTAACTTTTTATCGGGCTAAACTTGAACTTTGGGCTTGTAAAATATTTTCAGATTTGGGTTTGGGCTTGGAGATACCCGATCTGACCCAGTTCAATACGGACCCTAATGACAATTGATATATTTTTTTTTTTTTTTGAATTCGGCAGTCATGCCACAACTTTATTAAATGTCATCTATGCAACACCGTACACGATGAACTGTTAAAACTACATTTAACTAAAATCTAAAGTGTGACCCATCCAGGTGTCCTAAGGATCCTTAAAAGTGACCTGCTATACCAAACTTTTCTCTCAACGCAAACCCCTCATGTTGTTACAATCAGAATTTCCGAATCACTGAGTTGGAGTTTGTTGCCTATCATAACCGCCTACTTCTTAACCCTCTTCTCCTTACTTCCAGAGTAGCAGGATTCTACTAGAAAAAGAAAAAATATAATGAAAATAAAAGGAAGAATAAAAGGTGGGAAATACTACGCAGCCTAAGCGAAAAACCAAAATAAAACAAGAAAAAAGTAGAAGAAAGAAGAGGAAGGCAAAAAGTAAACAGCTATGATAGCACTATTTACGTTTGTGCCTAACGGTAAAAATTATGTAATACTGCACAAGGAATCGCCTCGTCTAAGTATTATATGTACATGTATAAGAAAAAGAAAAAAGGAAAAACGCCTATGGAAGATTCTAGAAAGAAATTTAATTTCGAATTTTTAACTCCAAAACACCTCACGTGTCATTCATCGTTTATCTCTAGAGACCCGATTTCACTCGTGACTTGATTCCGATATGGTAGGCGTGTTCCAAATTCAGAAGGAGTAAATACTGCAGATCTTTTGGAGGGGGTAAGCTGAATCACCCACTTTTTGAAATTTCGAAAAGTCCAAGGGACGTCATACATAGTACCAAAACAAAAGGAGTTTGTAGGAGTTACGCTGTATAGAATAGTATATTCAACCAGGTCTCTACTTCTATTTTCATATCTATAGGACTTGACAAGGCTCCAGAGTTTCTCTACTACATCTTTGCTCAATAGTACCATAGCCCGCCTAGGTGCCTCACTTAAAAGTCTGCAAGTCTGTTTCATCTCTATTTCATACGCAGAACATCCAGTGAATGGACTTTGTACCCGACAGCAGCTTGGTGAAGTTTTGTTGTATTTGAATATACTAACTATAGAGTTTTCGTAGATCGATGTTCTTGGAAATTTTGGTACGAGGGATCGTCAGAAAATTTTTGAATGACAATTGATATATTACTTGCCAACACTATTGTAAATTTTTTAATTACTTGTATAAATGCTATGACAACCACTACCAATTTTGCAGATTTTGGCTTGTTTTTTATTTTTTTGTGATTATTCACTAACTATAGTACCTTCGAATGTATATTTACTTATTTCAACATTGCAAAACAAGGTACTATATTTTTGCAAAATAAAGGGCATGGGCGTTATTTTGAATAATAGCTTAGTTTAGGCCAAAATTCATAATTTCACCACTGCAAATTACTAAAATCAAAAAAATACATAATAATTTATATCTGAAATTGATTAAGTTATTGTCTAATTAATTTTCTACTCATAAATCAGAACTTATTAGAATTTTTAATTAAAAATTTATAAAAGCAAAATACTGTAAATCGTCTAATGGTACTAGGGTTTATTTTTAGATCCCTATCAAGAACAGTATGTAAATAATTTTTTTAAAACCCTAAACAACCAATTCTTTAACACAAGGTTTCTATTATTAGCATCTTGAAAACCATCATATATTCTTTTGGATTCAATAATTTCTGCCTAAATTTTTATTGGATAGGATTTTTGAACTCAACAGATTACGGTAGATTTCGGTAATAGCTCAAGTCTTTTTTCAATAAACTAATTATCATAGAGTGTGAAGTAAAAGTTTAATATTCATATTTAGAATATTAGAATATTGTATTATACTATGAATTAATATGAATTAATAAACCTTATTCACATAAGTTTTTTGCCGAATATATAGCAAAATTTATTGATCAAGTGATAATTAATAAATAGTTAAAATTTTATATTACAATAAGAATAATAGCAAAAAATAAAAATTAATTGAAAAGGGTATGGTAATTTGGTAAGTTGTTAGGACCGTGTTATTAATCACCTGATTATTTTTTATAAAAGACCTATCTCTTCTTCCTCTTCTTTAATATATATATAGTCAGGTTCCTTATATATAATTTCATTTTTTTTTTACCCCTCTCCCCCCTAAAAAATGACCTGATTTTTGTCACCCCTTACGCCAAGCAGCAGGTTTAGGGTTCAAATCCTACTAGTAATGCTTTGAAAAATAGATCTGTGTTCTAATAACTACTTCTTATTGATTAGTTGGGTACATTATCTGTAGCCTTGGTTTACAATCTCAAATAGAAGCTTTTAGATATAGTTGTATTCTATTAACAAACAAATCCAAAGAACTAGAGAAACAGAAACCCATTTGGCAAGTTCCAAGTAAAAAGGTAGCAAAGATCTTTAACAGTATTACCAAAAACTAAAATATTGAAAACTAGAGCCAGAGAACTAAATAACAAAAACCTTCAGAGGAGAGGGTTCACCAACCTGGCTGCTAAGTCACACTAGAGAAAAAGGACCCATGTTTTGGAAGTAGATACCAAAAGAAAAAAAACCATAATGGTATTTATGTCAAATAGATTGACCCTTTAGGCTAACTAGTTTGAAAATTTGGAATATATTAGAAAAAAACTAGTAGAAAGGTGATAGTAGATACTGGGTTAGACCGAATCTTACAAGAGCAAAAGAAGGTAATAGTATAGTTTAAAAGTATCCTGACTGCAAGTATTGGTTGACACTATAGTACAAGTTACCAAAGTGTAAATGAATACTTGGTAAAACAGGTATTGCTCTACCAAGTTTCCTATTGAGGATAAGCCAGATTGTATCTTTGGGCATTAAAGGAGTTCTAAAAGCTAAATAGATCCAAAAAGTCCAGACTAACTGTATATATATTGCAGATATCTCAGTAAATTAGTTGAGATTGGTCAAAAAGTGAAAGATTATAGTATTTAAATAGGCATTTTCTATAATTAAGTTGCAGATATAGCAGCTTGTGTGGAACCTTTTGGTGGACCATCTAAATTAGACACCAAAAGTATACATATGGGTAGTTGTACTCTTGTTCAAGTGTAATTTCTAATAAGTAAACCAAGTAAATCATATGCCTCAAAACAGGCATTTTGAAATAAAAAAAAAAACTTTAATTAAAACAAACTGCAAAAAAGTATCAAATTAAAACCAAATTTTAGCAAATAAAAAAAAACTACCAAAAAGCTACTAGAGCTCAAAGAAATAATACTATAAAAGAACAAATTAAAATTTATAAAAAAAACAAACTAAAATCTAAAAGCTTATATATCAAAAAAAAGGATACATATACACATATACACATACACAAAACCTAGCAAAACTGTCTAAAATAAAATAAAAACTTTGTTACTTGATATATAAAACTTCAAAACAATCGCACAACTAACAACTTCAGTATAATAACAATATATTCTAGCAAGAAAATGATTATTAAAAAAATAGCAATTAGTATAATAATTATTAGAAATGTATAACAAAAAACATATATTGGTATCTGTTAGCTACTACCATATTCTATCATGAATAAGCACTCCTTTTTAAAATTTTAAAGTTAAATATCTTGATAATTAACTTATCAAATTTAATAAAATTTGCTTTATCTCAATTTTTATAAATTTATAAAATTAAAATAAACCAAATATTATTAAATTGATAAGTTAATTATCAAGATATTTAACTTTAAAATTTTAAAAAAGGGGTGCTTATTCATAATAGAATAGCATTAACTAAATAATATCCAGGCTATACAGCAAGGATATCAATACCAAAAGTGATTCAAAAATAATAGTAAAAAATTATAACCAATACCAAACTTTCACAATTTGGATTTGTAAAATCAAAAAGATACTCTCAAAAGATTTGGTTAGTAACAAAACAAAACCAAATTCTCAAAAGTAGAGGGTCCTTTTTCAGATAAGAAAAGTAGTATAATTTTTTAGCATTTTTCTAGCCTGTTTTTATAAAAACTTCTTACTATAAAAAATCTTTTAACCAAAAAATTAAAAGAGTTTAGCAACCAAATACAAGTATTACAGAATAAAATACTTACAACAAACAACATTGGTTTAAAAAAAAAATAAAGAATAATTAAGAACTCTATAACTCATCATGTTCTATTGTTATAAAATTGATATTTTTATTATCATAATTAGATCATTCTAGAACCAATCAGAAAATGTACATTTTTAATTGCAAATTGAGTCAATAAGTTAAAACCAGTTTTAAAATAAAACTGGTTCCAAACTCTGAATTGTAAATATAAAATATTTATGAACTTAAATATTTATTTTAATATATTATATAATATTTATAAAAATCTTTATACTTATTTAGCTAAATTAATATAAACAAGTATACTTAACTAAATTATCACAATAAATGTAAATATTGAATTGCTTGTTTGGAGTAATTAATTAAAGTTCTTTAGACTTGCAACCAAATTCAAGCAAATAAATATAAGCATTAAAATATAGTAAGCTTTTATTTATTAAGTTTTTAATTCAGTCATTATCAAGCATTAGTCAAAGTTATAACAACTATTTGTTTTAATAAAACTAATTTTTTGACTTATTAAGTAATTTAGAATTAATGATTATTTTAGATAAGATATTTGTTTTAAAAAAAGTAATGTAAAAATTCTATTTTTTTGAAGTCTTATTTATATAATTGCTTACTAGTATTACTATTGGTTGGGAGATATTTGACCTGCTAGTTAAAAATACTACCATATTTTCTCCAAAATAAGCTACCACCGAAAATAAGCTACTCTTCTAATTTTTTTAAAAAATCTCAAAAAACCTATTAGCAGTTGCTATATATAAAGTTCAAATTTTACTAAGTAACCCTCAAAAATGCTATTAAGTAAACTTTTTTGGAATATCTTATAGTAAAAATTTTATGTTATTGGACAACTTTTTATTAGTACATTTTTCAATTTTTTAAAAAATTTAACAATTCATAAATAAGCTATTATAAATTTTTTTGTATAATTTTTGGTTCAAAAAAGTAGCTTATTTTTAGAAAAATATAGTACTTGGATAGTAAATAATAATTGTCACAGATCATTATGAAATCAGATTAAAATGAAATATGGATTTCTGTTTAACTCTCTAAAACCCATTTATACTTGTTTAATATAAACTCTACTCGAAGACTAGTCTTTAACCTTAATCTCTAACCCCCAAAAATTTTGGCAGCCTGTCAATTTTTTTATACTATACATATTTTATTTTAATCTGATTTTATTTTAATCTGTCACAATAATTAAAGTGATCGGAATAGGTTTTAGATAGAAATCAGGTTGAGATAATATTATTAGATAATTTGAAAATAAAAAATAAGGTAGGCTTATAATAGATAAAAAGAGAAAAATATATAATAATGAATAATCTAATTACTGTAAATTGTAATTTAAATAAACAATTGTTAAACTTATATGCAATAATTAGCAAATATAATAAAAAAGAGTTCACTTAGATAAACTTTATTATAAAGAAAGAATTTATTTAGATATTGCCTAAAAATATAAGCAAGACAAATACATCTGTTTTTTATATATGTTATCTAGCTATAATTTCTTTTGGGTCAATATTTTTTTTCCATTATTACTAATATACAATTTTCTTTAATACCAATTGAATATTTCTTTATCTAATTCAAGACTTATACCCGAAATATTAATTTAAAATCTGCTTTTCTAACTTTTTATTAGGATAACTGATTGTAATAATATTTAATTCGTGATCCATATACCAAATAGTAAAAATCTATAGTAATATATGAGGAAAATCAATTATTGTTTATCAAATTTTTGGAACCTGGCACTGTCAGAGCAATAATGAATTTTTTTTCTAAGCTAACCTTTCTTCTTTACTAAACAAAAGTTGTAGAGCACATTCTTCGATTCTAATGGTAGTAAAATTATTAAAATTGGCCTAGTAGATTACAATATATCGTTAAAAAACGTTTTGCGACCATATAGAGTTTCTATGTAAACAATATTATTGTTTACATAGAAACTCTATATATTTGCAAAACGTTTTTTAATGATATTTTGTGATTTACTTGGCCAATTTTAATAATTTTACTACCATTAGAATCGAAGAATGTGCTCTACAACTTTTGTTTAGTAAAGAAGGAAGGTTAGCTTAGTAAAAAAATTCGTTATTGCTCTGATAGTGCCAGATTCCAGAAATTTGATAAACAAATAATTGATTTTCTCCAATTTTACTATATATGAGGATCGTCTAAAGCCATGTACCCATGTGACATTTTTGTGTAAATCAACCAAATGGAGTCGCAAAATTTTGTTTACACGGATCAACCCAAAGAAGTCAAAAAACAAAAAAAAATGCAAGAACATTAAAACAGCATTCTAAACCTATCTTGGGCCATTAATAAAAAATGTCGGAAACATAATTTTATCTATATTGGTCTAACCCTAACCCTGACCCTAATGCCAAACAGTCTCTGATACAAATTTTAACTAAATTTTCAAAAAATCACATGGGTACATGGCTTTAGCCATCCTCTATATATGGGGGTCGTTTAAAGCAGGGTGCAGTCACGTGATATGGTACCAATCAACTTGTTTGTTTTGATCAACCTGGATCAGCCCGACGAAGAAACAAAGAAGAAAAAAAGTGAAAAAATGCAAAAATACAAGAAACGAGTGTCAAAACCTACCTTGGGAAATTAACAAAAAATGTCGGGAAGGCAATTTTACTATAATACCACCCCTAACCCTAACCGCCGACTAACCCTTACCCTAACTTTAATTAAAAAGTCAAAATCATATGACTGCACCCTGCTTTAAACGACCCCTATATATGGTAATATATACAGCCCCTGTTTGGTATACGGATCATGAATTAAAGGCTTTATAATGCTCAGTATTGTTCATACATTGATTCAACCTACTTTCATGTATTGCAGATAAATTAGTATAGAATTTAAATATGGTAATTATATATATTTATAGAAGGACATATATAGAAATCAGGACATCTATAGATAGTAATAAGATAGATCTATACAGTATATGGTAATAATATAGATAAGTATAGGTGTCATAATTTAGAAAAAAATAAATAATTATTTTAGTAGTACAGTTTAAGGTTTGATGGAGCAATTAAGATGATCGAATTGTGATAGTATTAGTGCTTCAATTCATAATCTGATAATTTCAGATTTATTCAATAATTCAGATTAATTTTGGATGTTAATTTTAAACAAGTTTGGATCAAAATCCTGACAAACAAAATCCCAGCAGGTCATAATCCTGCCAAAAAAATCTCAATAATCAAAAATTCTGACAATCAAAAAAAGCTTTCCTTGGGCTCACCCTAACCCTATCCTAGGCACTCACCTAACCCTAACCTAACTTAAATAAAATTTAATGATTTTTTTGTTGTCGGGATTGTTGATATTTTTATTGTCAGGATTTTTTTGTCAGAATTATGACCTGTTGGGATTCTGTTTGTCAGGATTTTGATCTGTTTTCATTTTAAACAGATAGATCTGTAATATATTGGATTAAAGATAAGGATTATCTGGATTATAATCCTAGATATTGTAATAATGATTACCTTATGTATCAGTATCTGGTTAATTGTCAGACATACATAGAGCTGCAAACATTTAAAAGGTCCAAGGTAGTACATCACTTTTCACATCATATAAAATTTATATATACATATTAAACGTCACGTCACATATATCATATTAAATATCATAGTAAATGTTCATTAATATTCTAATCATCAGCAAATTTTATATATAGATATATATCAATTACTAACCGGTAGGATATATATCGATACCCATACCCCTCTGCCAATTACTATTGATAGTAATAATAATCGATATATATTGATATTAATCAATATATATCGATATATGGGGTGAAGTCAATAAAAATGGAACAAATTTATCTAATAAATTTGTCCCATTTTTATTGATGTCCCCCATATATCTGATATGATATCAATTAATAATGATTATATTCACATAATCATGCTTTTTAAACATTTTACAGGTTTTCACAAGTTTTCGCAAGTTTTCGCAATTTAATTATAAATTTTTTTTTATTTATTATTATTATATTATTTTAATTTATTAAATATACAATATTCACAAGTTTTCACTATTTAATATAAAATTTTATTTTTTTATTATATATTATATTTTAAATATTACATATATTATATATCGTTATAAAAAAATGACAAAAAAAAATAAATCCAAAAAAAACGAAACCAAAAAAAATTAAAAAAATGAAAACAAAAAAATAAACTATTATATTCTTTATATTCGCTCATATTCGCTTATATTCGTTTATATTTGCTTATATTCGCTACTTCTTGCAAAGTGCCAGAAAGTTAGATTGTTTTCTTGCAAAGTTCTGGAAGAAGTAAGGAATAAATAAAATAAAATAAAATAAAATAAATAAGTAAAAAAAAAACAAACAAAAAACAAAAAACGAACCCGAAAAAATAACAAAAAACAAAAACGAAAAAAAATAAACTATTATATTTCACACATATTCGCTTGTATTCGATTATATTCGTTCATATTCGTGACTTTCTGCAAAGTGCCAGAGATGTTAGAATTGAAGTGCCGGAAAAGTTAAGTGGTTTTCTTGCAAAGTTCTAAAATAAAAAAAAAGAAAACAAACAAAAAACAAAAATGTAAGCAAACTAAATAAAAAAATAAACAAAGCCCCAAATCTCCATTTCGAGTTCGTGTTTTGCAATTCAGAAATCGTCGAAGGTTTTCGCAAAGTGCCAAAATAAAATAAATTAATAAAAATAAAAACAAAAACAAAAAACATGAAACGAAAAAATAAATAAAACAAACCTTGCGAAAACTTGCGAATACTTGCGAAAACTTGCATTCTTGAACGTTCGAAATGCTAGAAAAAGGTGTTGTGTGTTCTTGCAAAGTGTCGAAAGGCTGAGTTGGCTTG